>JAWQFJ010001229.1:190000-197500 GCA_034096865.1 Theodoxus fluviatilis
CACAGTTACCTCCCGTACCTCGTTTCTGTACTTGCACTGGATACGACCCAGCACATTGTTCACTTGTTGAAGTATTCATCAATAATAGTAACGTGAACTAGGTACCAGCGAACACGTGACTGGTAGTATGGCACGAGGAGGAGGGAGAAGAAAGCGAGGGGAACGATCTGAAGGAGAATGAGGACGAGGAGCGGTATGACGACGATGGAGAAGAAAATGACGACGATAACAACTACGAAGATAACAACGACGACGATAACAACGACGACGAGGACAAGAACAAAGTAAAGGAGAAGGAGGAGAGCAGTGTCGTTGTTGAAGTCAAGGAGAACAGCGACAACGTAACTACCTCCACCATAATAATCATCACTGTCCTCATGGTTATTCCTGTTGTCGTAAACAGATGGCGCTGGGTGGAGCCGTGGGAGTGCGGGGCGAGGTGTGGACAACAGAAATAGACATGGGCACCATGGCTTTCGGCCTCATCCTGGCGGTGGACGTGATGGGGGAGTTTTCCGTCACGCCCAGCTCCGCCTTCAACTCCAGAGTAGGCTCCCCAACTCGCTTCCTCCTCCTGGCTGAGAGGAAGCGGTGGACTTGTGCATGCACACATACGTATCGTCTGCTCTCACACTTGGACTCGCGCGCACACACACACACACACGCGCACAGAGAGACACGCACGCGTGCGCGCGCATACGTACACTCGCACTCACACACACACCTACGCATATACAAAGACAAAGACAAAAAGCCATCTGTCTCTGTCTCTGTCTCTGTCTCTACCTACCTACCTACCTACCTATTTATCTACCTACCTACCTTCCTACCTACCTACCTACCTATCTATCTATCTACCTATCTATCTATCTATCTATCTATCTATCTATCTATCTATCTATCTATCTATCTATCTATCTATCTATCTATCTATCTATCTATCTATCTATCTATCTGTCTGTCTGTCTGTCTGTCTGTCTGTCTGTCTGTCTGTCTGTCTGTCTGTCTGTCTGTCTGTCTGTCTGTCTGTCTGTCTGTCTGTCTGTCTGTCTGTCTGTCTGTCTGTCTGTCTGTCTGTCTGTCTGTCTGTCTGTCTGTCTGTCTGTCTGTCTGTCTGTCTGTCTGTCTGTCTGTCTGTCTGTCTGTCTGTCTGTCTGTCTGTCTATCTATCTATCTATGTATCTATCTATCTCAGTCTCTCTCTGCGACAGATGAAAATAATGTATGTCCGAATTCTTCTCTCTCTTGCACTACGTACATGCTTACGCGCATGCAGACACTCCCGTACATATATACGCATAGACATAGGCCTACACTCGCACACATGCACGCACTTACACATGACCCGGTGCTTTTGCATAAATTACCTTAGCACACTGGTTTCGCCATGAGGTGAGAGTTCATTCGTTCCTGCCACCCGTTTCAGTTCCCGGATGGGAAGATCTACGAATTGACGGAGCCCCCTGTTCTGAGGAACTTCTCTGAACATTCCCCCCTCAGTCTGCGTGGCTGTGGGGGGACTGTCTCCCGCCCCTTCTGTCTGTACGCTGTTTCCAGCATTATCACCATCGGGTACGTTCCCTGTACTGTGTGCGTGTGTGTGTGTGTGTGTGTGTGTGTGTGTGTGTGTGTGTGTGTGTGTGTTGTTTATGTGAGTGTGTGTGTGTTTTTATGTGTGCGTGTGTGTTTGTGTGTTTTGTTTATGTGAGTGTATACGTGTGTGTGTATGTGTGTGTGTGTGTGTGTGTGTGTGTGTGTGTGTTGTTTTTTGTGAGTGTGTGTGTGTGTGTGTGTGTGTTTATGTGTGCGCGTGTGTTTGTGTGTTTGTTTATGTGAGTGTATACGTGTGTGTGTACATACGTATGTTTGTGTTTTTTTTCAGGTGAGTGTGTACGTGTGTATGTGTGTGTGTGTACGTGTGTGTATGTGTTATTGTGTGTGCGTGTGTGTTTGTGTGTTTTCTTTATGTGAGTGTATACTTGTGTGTATATGTGTTTGTGTATGTACGTGTTTTTATGCTTTGTTTATGTGAGTGTGTACGTGTATATGTGTTATTTTGTGTGTGTAGTGTGTATGTGTATATGTGTGTGTGTACGTGTGTGTGTTATTTTGTGTGTGTGTCTACGTGTGTATGTGTATGCGTGTGTACGTGTGTGTGTATGTGTTACTGTGTGTGTGTGCGCGCGTTATTTTGCGTGTATGTGCACGTGTGTGTACGTGTGTTTGTGTTTTGTTTATATGAGTGTATACGTGTGCGTTTGTGTGTGTGTGCGTGTGTATGTGTGTTTGTTTTTGGTGTATATGTGTATGTGTGCATGTGTACTTGTGTGTGTGGTTGTGTATATGTACATACATATGTGTGTATGATTGTGTTTGTGTTTGATCAAGCGGCCCAGAGATCAGGGGGTAAAGTGGGAAGCGGTTTGAGAGCCAGACATGGGTGACGAGTCGATGATAACCGTACATGTACTTGAGTTTGACTAGTGTTCGCACGTCCGTAAACGCTGTTGAACAAAACATGAGCTTGTGTGTGCATGTACGTGCAGGCAATTACCTCGTCTCACTCTCGTTACCAAATATGTCGCCTTGTCTAGAGATCACTCCCTGTAACTTAAGTGTTCCATTTTCATGAAAGCTCTGGCAGTTTTCTGGCGGGCTTCCTCATATGTAGTAGATGCTACAATTTGTTCTAGAAACTTTTCACTCAAGCAGGTCAGAGTTCATGGTAAAAGGTCAAGGTAAATATATGGTTTTATACAGGAACTCATCGCCCTTGTCTGGGTCTCAAATCGCTTTACACTTTACTCCCTGATCACTGGGCAGCTTATTAAATCTTTCACTGGTACCTCACAACAAACATAGTGACAGAGATCTAAGACGCACACAGACAAGTACCAGCACCAACTCCACTCCCTGGGGAGTATTCCAACCCGATGCTGGCGCTTGGCCGCATACAAGATTTAATCGCACTACAGTTCGTCAACATTACTGTCTGAGGTACCCGGTTTTACTCCTGGGTGGGGAGAAGCAATGCTAGTTAAGCAGTTTGCTCAAGGATGCAACTCTGGGAACCGCGCAGCTTCAAACGCCGTGCCCGCTGGCCACAAGCGACCACAGGTCAAGCGCGCTGACCACTGGGCCACAGAGTCCTGCAGGTTCTATTTTTGCCTTTCAGAGACCACGAGATCGTGCTGATCGGTGACGTCAGCAAGTGGGTGCCGTTGTCCAGCAAGCGCTTCAGAGGAGTCACGAGGACCGGCACCTCCAGCTTCAAGGTCAGCGTGACCGGAGCCCCTGGGGAGAACTTCAACTTCTACTACGCCCTCAACGGTCACATGATTTCCCACAGCGTCCACATACCGGAAGCCGGCTCGGATCGCGTGGAGTTTGAGATTTTGCCGCAGCCGTCCACCACACCGCAGCCTTCGACGTCACGGCCCACACCTGCCACGTCACCGGTGACGGGAGCACATCATAATGCGACAGGTCCGGTTGGCAGTGCAGTTACTGCGCATGTCAGTATGGTGTTTCCGGTGTTGGTAGCAATGGCTTCGTGGGTGACGATGGGAAGGTTTTCCAAGTGAGGTGCGGTGTTGAATACTGAGATGCGATAGCGCGCGTAAAAAAGTTGCAAAGGATCATTTTTGACTCACATGCGAAGCAAAAGTGAGTCTATGTACTGAGCCGTGTCGTCCGTCCGTCCGGGCGTCCGTCCGTCCGTCCGTCCGTCCGGGCGTCCGGGCGTCCGTCCGTCCGTAAAAAACTTAAACGTTGGATTTTTCTCGGAGACTATTAAGTCTATCAACACCAAATGTGGCATGATGGTGTATGATGACAAGGCCTCAAAAAACATACATAGTGACTTGACCTTGCTTCAAGGTCAAGGTCACAGGAGCCATAAATGTGGTCTCAAAAACAGTCATTTTTCACATTTTCCCAATTTTCTCCCACGTTATTGAGAATGGCGACCTTAGCTACAAGTGGTATATAGGTCAAAGCAAGCCCTATCTTTTGATACCAGTTTGGTTGACCTTGCTTCAAGGTCAAGGTCACATGAGCTCTTCAAAGTTGGATTGTATACATATTTTGAAGTGACCTTGACCCTGAACTATGGAAGATAACTGTTTCAAACTTAATAATTATGTGGGGCACATGTTATACTTTCATCATGAGACACATTTGGTCACATATCATCAAGGTCAAGGTCACTTTGACCCTTATGAAATGTGACCAAAATGGGGTAGTGAACCACTAAAAGTGACTATATCTCATGGTAGAAAGCGCCAATAAGCACCATTGTGCTTCCTATGTCTTGAATTAACAGCTTTGTGTTGCATGACCTTGGATGACCTTGACCTTGGGTCAAGGTCACATGTATTTTGGTAGGAAAAATGTGTAAAGCATTTCTTAGTGTATGATGTCATTGGTAGGTTTAGTTGTTTGACCTTGACCTTGAAGGTCACCTGAAGGTCAATGTCATATAAAGGTCAAGGTCAAGCATGTGAGTCGTATGGGCTTTGCCCTTCTTGTTATGTATGGTTTTATACAGAATCAACTGAAAGGGTACGACTTAAAATTTGATAAGCAAACACTCGCCTTTCGAAATGGATTTTTAAAATGAGAAGAAAAATCCCCAATAATACTGATAATGCTGATTATGACAACGAGGTTGGCGGCGACAGTAGCAGCAATGAATTACTGAATTTACTGAATTATCAGTGAAATAATGAGGACTTATTATACCTTTTCGCTGTCGCCTTGTGCACGATAGGAAACGGCAATGCAGAAGCTGAGAATGACCTCTGATTCGTTGAAGGAGCTGCAGAAGCAAAGACTCATAATAATAGACAGCTCTGCCATCTCGTGAATAAGGATAAATAATCTTAATGTATATGCTTGTCGAAGGACCCGATCTTTGTCAAATATGTTAGCTAGGTTCCAATTTGCCCAAAGCTGTAGATTTATTATTGCGTGTTTTATAGCAGCGACATTGTTGTTTTGTTGCTGTCGATTCTCAATTTCTGCATAAAAATAGTTGTCCAATAACTCGTATTTCACTGAATAAAAGCAAGCGTGTACATTTCTTCTCATTTGGAGCTGACCTTTTCAGGCGTGTTTTGATGTATTATGACCATGCTTGTTCATCTGTAATACACATTTTGGTTCGATTTGAGAAAGAGAGAGAGAGAGAGAGAGAGAGAGAGAGAGAGAGAGAGAGAGAGAGAGAGAGAGAGGAGGGAGGGAGGGAGGGAGGGAGGGAGGGAGGGAGGGAGGGAGAGAATCAATAGGCCTACTTCAGAAGTATAAAATGAAGCACTGATAGGACACTGATAAAGGAAATCTGAACATTTGATTGGTAGAAGGAGACCGGCAAGAGATCAACTGAAACTAACACCAGGACAGTTAACAAACGTTTTTTTGTGCATGCACGTACACGCACACACTATGCTATTGTGCAGACAGGCGAGATGCGCGCGCATACAAGCAAGCACAACACACATGCACACTTACTTTCTGATACACACACACATATACGCACTCACAAACGCATATGCACACGCATGCGTAACAGAGGTAGTTTATCGACTAAGCATAAAGGAGATATAAGAGATAATATGAAAGAGCAGTGAAGTGGCTGTCGTAGAAGCAAATGCTTTGAGCAAATAACTCGGAGAGAAATGAGAAGTCAAACATCGATCGGAAAAAAGTAAACTCGAAACGAGCTTAACCGTTGTATTATGAAGGTAAGGAATAAACAAGTAAAATACTTCCTTTAAATTAAATTGTGATAAATTGATATATTTCATTTGTTAGAGGAATAAAACCTATTTTTTTCTTCTGAATGTTAGTAAATGTATCTGTGTCTGTTCGTTCTTTTTGTACATTCAGCAGAACTTCATTGTCTTTGACTGGCTTAGAAGTTGAGGATGAATAAAAAACGAAGATGAACGAAACTTTTTACCTGACAAGTGAGCACCCTACACGAATACATCTGATCCTATAGTTTGTTACAAATGAAAGTATTTTTCAATTTTTACGCAGTATCATTGTGAATCCAAATCATTTCATCTTTTTGGTAGACATTTCATTCTCGTGCTAAAGCACTGGTGTTTGTTGTACAGCTTGCCAAGAAATGTATTTATTCACATTCATGTATACCATGGTCACTAGATTGTTGCAGCTTTATTTGTGTATTTTTCTACCTTATATAGAGTGCATATATCTTCATGCTTATAGGATTTGTCTTGCAAATGTTTGTTGTGAACTATACCACCGCGTCTCCCTACGCGATTTGTAAGAGGCGAATAACTAGGGACACCGTGACTTGATTTGCTTTTACTCTGTACTGGTCAAGGGATTTTCCTGCTTAATGGCCTTATATAGCCTACAAAGGCTGATAGGCCGTAAAACACCATCCATTCATCCATTTGTGAACTGAATCGAGTATCGATCAATGCGATCATGAACGAGGGAAAGGTGTTCGTAGAAACAGTGCTTATTGTATTTAAATGGCGGTGTTTTTAAGTCAGTCACACGCATTAATGGCTTGTAAGACAAGGCGGTGTTTTGCCAAACATAATAGTTTCTAGCTGGACTCTTTCTCTTCATTCAGGAAAATACTGAAAACGTCACTGCTCTCTCAGAAAAACAACGCCGCGGCTTTGAGCTGCTTTTTTCTCTTCTGGAATTGGTGCTCTCAAAACAAACACGTATACACACACACACATATACACACACACATATACACACACGCATATACACACACGCATATACACACATGCATATACACACACGCATATACACACATGCATATACACACATGCATATACACACATGCATATACACACATGCATATACACACATGCATATACACACACGCATATACACACATGCATATACACACATGCATATACACACATGCATATACACACATGCATATACACGCACGCATATACACACATGCATATACACACATGCATATGCACACACGCATATACACACATGCATATACACACATGCATATACACACATGCATATACACACATGCATATACACACACGCATATACACACACGCACATACACACACAGGCACATACACACACGCACAATTACACACACGCACAATTACACACACGCACAATTACACACACGCACAATTACACACACGCACAATTACACACGCACAATTACACACACGCACAACTACACACACGCACAATTACACACACGCACAATTACACACACGCACATACAAACACGCACACACACACGCACATACACACATGCACACACGCACACACACACACGCACACAGTACACATGTACACACACACACGCACATACACACATGCACACACACATACATATACACACGCACATACACACACACACGCACATACACACACACACGCACATACACACACGCACACATACACGCGCACACACACACGCGCACGTGCACACGCACATGCACACGCACATACACACGCACACACACA
>JAWQFJ010001229.1:202500-207899 GCA_034096865.1 Theodoxus fluviatilis
AACTAATGCGTCGTTTGTCGGAATATATTCCATGCGAAGAACAGGTGCAGGAGCGGTAAATTGCATAAAGCATGTCCCTCGCAGATAACTCTGCGATGACTTCCGGGTACTGTTTTTCACGGGTTACTATTTTGACCGCTACACGGCATCTCCGTAAATGTGTGATTTTGTCCATTGCTTTCGATGTCTGTGGGCGATGCATGGAAGGGACGTAATTCATTCCTGACTCGGTCGGCCGTTGCAAATGGAGTTTCCTCCCCTGGATCTACATGTTGGCATCATTATTCACTTTATCCACTCGACATTCTACAGCACAGCGTTACGCAGTGACAGCTGAAATCTGTCTTGAACACTTACATTTTCAGTAGAATGCTTTGTTCCCTTCCAGTCAGTGCCACTGTTATTCATAGCTCCTATACAACGCGCACAGGAGCCACTTCTGGCATTTGGTGAAGCGATGAGTTATCGTATCGGGCATCATTCTGTAAACCAGAGTCAGATAGTCATGGATCATCACTTGCAATGGACCCATAGCCACAGTTCAGGACAGTCCTCATGGAGAAATTCAGAACCAAGAATACCAGTAACTTTGTGTCCAACACTCAGAAAAGGATGCACGCCAAGCTGACTTGTAGCTATTCCCATACAGCAGCTGCCGCTCTATGCCCCTCTCTTCAACTGGAACCCAAGTTCATTGAGCTTTCAGAGCTTTCTCTTGTAGCTTAGGCATGAGCAATCCATAGCAACATATGCCACCAGGGGGTATCAGTGTGTGAGGCCAAATGTGACACCTTTGCTGGTTGGTAAGGGGCAGTATGGGAATGGTAGCATGGGCAGGGATTGGTGTTGCCATATTTGGTATGCAATCATGGATTGCCAGTGTGTCGTTGAGACTGTATTTTGTGTGAGAGGAAGGGAGATTGTTATTTTTGGATATCGTAAGCGTGCTTGTGGTACTTGACAGTAAGGCATTGTGCTTTCCAATGATGAATTTTTTTACTCACATGTGAAGCAAAAGTGAGTCTATGTACTCACCCGTTTCGTCCGTCCGGGCGTCTGTAAAAAACTTTAACGTTAAAATTTTCTCGGAGACTATTAAGTCTATCAACAAACAATTTGGCATGATGGTGTATGATGACAAGGCGTCAAAAAACATATATAGTCATAGTGACTTGACCTTGCTTCAAAAACAGCCATTTTTAAAATTTTCTCAATTTTCTCTGAAGTTTTTGAGATTGGATACCTGAGCTATATATGGTGTATAAGGCAAAATAATCCCTATCTCTCTATACCAGTTTGATTGACCTTGCTTCAAGGTCAAGGTCACAGGAGCTCTTTAAAGTTGGATTGTATACATATTTTGAAGTGACCTTGACCCTGAACTATGGAAGATAACTCTTCCAAACTTCATAACATTGTAGTACACATGTTATATTTTGATACTAGGTCACCCATGTCGTCCGTCCAGGCGTCCGAGCGACCTGTCATCCGTAAAAAACAACTTTAACGTTGGATTTTTCTCGGAGACTATTACGTCTATCAACACCCAATTTGGCATGATGGTGTAGGATGACAAGGCGTACAAAAACACACATAGTGACTTGACCTTGCTTCAAGGTCAAGGTCACATGAGCTCTTCAAAGTTGGATTGTATACATATTTTGAAGTGACCTTGACCCTGAACTATGGAAGATAACTGTTTCAAACTTAATAATTATGTGGGGCACGTGTTATACTTTCATCATGAGACACATTTGGTCACATATCCTCAAGGTCAAGGTCACTTTGACCCTTATGAAATGTGATCAAAATGGGGTAGTGAACCACTAAAAGGGACCATATCTCATGGTAGAAAGTGCCAATAAGCACCACTGTGCTTCCTATGTCTTGAATTAACAGCTTTGTGTTGCATGACCTAGGATGACCTTGACCTTGGGTCAAGGTCACATGTATTTTGGTAGGAAAAATGTGTAAAGCAGTTCTTAGTGTATGATATCATTGCTAGGTTTAGTTCTTTGACCTTGAAGGTCAAGGTCATGTAAAGGTCAAGGTCAAGCATGTGAGTTATGGGCTTTGCCCTTCTTGTTGCCAGATGGCATAAGAGACAACTGTCGCATAGTTCTCTTTGGTATTGGCCTCGGAAAACTGTTCAACATTCATTTTAATTGTGAACTTAATTTCAAAAACGTATTTTAGAGTTGACATCCTTTGTCTATTTTGGAATGCATTGAAAGAGGAATGACAAGTGATACTCTTTTTCTTCTTCTTTTTTGCCACATTAATGGTAGGCTAGACTGTTGTGGATAAAGTGGTAAGCTCTGCCGTTTGCTCTGAATGTGACTGACCACACCATTCCATGTTAATTCATTCTGCTGAACGACCTTAGTCACAGCGTTGTAGTGTCGTGTGAGACTTAGAATTAGCTTGAAACGAAGAAGTGGAACACTTCCCAGGACCAACGAAATGCCCTCTTGATGCCCAGCATTGCTGCTGTGAGCAGATTCATTGCTTCATTCTACAACTATAAACACTTTATCGGTTGGAAGCAGAGAGACTGAGTGCAATGAGGTGGCAGGTTGGGTGAAACTGGTTATGTGTGCTAGTGGAGCTACACAGCCAAGCTAAACTCCTTGACCCCAACAAAAATAAGCCAGAATTTCTTTAACTGGTTTGGTTTCTTTTAATTTTTTAGTTTTACTACCTCCGCCAAAAAGGTTTTGTTTTTTGGTTGGTTGGTTGGTTAGTGTGTTATTCGGCAAAATAACTCAAAAAGCTCTAAATGAATTCTGGTGAAATTTGTTGGAAGGTAAGGGTTTCACCCAAGAAATAAACCATTAAAGTTTGGGGGTTATGTGTCATCTAATTTTGGAATTGGATTCATGAAGAGATATTTTGTTGTGCATCACAAAGTTGATGACATCGAATTATTCATTCTGCCAGTGTATGAGTTTCACACAGGGAGACTGCTAGCAGGTGCTAAAATGAATTAAACTTTGTAACATCAGGCCTGTATAGCAGAACATGCTGCCTAGATTATACAGGCCATGAAATAGAAAATTTGACTTCCTTGGCGGAGGTTTGCACTCGTGTGCTCTCCATTTGTGGTGTTTTTTTCTGTTTATTGTTTTGTTTTTGTTTTTAAACAGGTATAATGACCCTATGTTGAAGTAAATCCAGTAAATTTTGTTATGTGATGCAGTTGCAGCAAAAACGGCGTGTGTGTAATCTGTATGTTTGTGGCAAGGAACCTGCTCTTTGAATCATACCTTCTTTGTGGTTTTGTCTGAAGGTGGCTAGGCTGTCATAACCAACAGGATGCTTTTGTCTGTGTGAAAGTTATTCCACTAGACTGTGTGTAATTCAACTGTGATTGCTGAAATAGTTCAGCTTTTTTCCTTTTTCTTCTTTTTCTTCTGCCACTTAGTAGGATATGGAGATGATGGAAAGAGAATATTGTGATGCTTAAACCATTTAATGGTTTTGTTTTATTTTGTTTGCCCTTATATGGACTTGACAATAATATGAGAAAAGAATGTCGGTGCAGACCCCAGTGTTAATTGTGAAAATGTGTATAAATTATTGTAGAAACTCCTCTTTGTGTTGCTGCCCAGATAGATAAGAAGAATTTGTTATTTGGTTTGAATTCTGCTGCCACAAATGGATGGTAAAGAAGTTTAGACTGCTGTTCAGTCTGTGAAAGTGTGCTTATGTGGAGATGATGTATACATAGTGGATGTATTGAAGGCGTGAGCATGAGTCTGTGAGAGTGTGCATCAAGTTGTTCTTTCAGTTGGAGTTCCTGTGGTTATTTTGCATGGACGTGAACATGACTGGCCTTTTTGATGGTTGTCCGGGTCGTCTCCCAACTACTGCTGTTACATTTAGCCGTGCATGCTTAGGGATGAAACCCTAGAAGTTGTCCATTCATTTGCTCCTAAAAACCAGGATATTTATGTATGTATTTCTGTGACTTGTTGGAATGTATGAATCAATAAAATGCCACAAGAAAGCAAACATCAAAGTACTGATGCTGGCATTAATGGCCTCCTTTGTGACTGAATGCACTCATGTTTATTCATGGTTATTGTCTTTATTGCATGGTGTTTCCAGGGTAGATTTCTCAAACATTTTGTTGGGCTGGAGCTTTTCGTTTTTCTGAATGTGTCCAGTTCTGAGGTAAAGGTTCCTTTGAAACAACCTATACTATCTGATAAGGCAAAAAAAGTAACAGTTGTGGTTATGGTAACATGGCCACACACAAAATTAGGGGTGGTAGATTGGCCTGAACCTTTTTTTCTATTTGGGGTTGGTTTATTTTTAATTTTTATGAATATTTTAAATAGAAGAAATCAGAGTGAACATAAATCAAGTTTTTCTTTTGGTGAGAATGGTTTATCAAATGTAAATAGTGGATTCCTCGAGTGCTCGTAGGCCAGGGAATCTGAGATAGCAAGCGGTTTGGTTTTTAACCTCTTTTTTTGTTTACAAGCAAACAGTAGGGTTGGCAGGGAAAATGGGGTAAGTCGTTACCATAACCACTACTCTGTGTGTGTGTGTGTGTGTGTGTGTGTGTGTGTGTGTGTATGTGTGTGTGTGTGTGTGTATGTGTGTGTGCCTAATATTGGAAATGGTCAAGAGGTCGTGGCCATATGTTGCACACACTATTAAATGGAATTTGTTGTTTTTTCTCTTCTTTCTTTCACATTACTGCACACAAACAAAAATTGAGTGTGCAAAACAGCTAGACTTTATTACTTGAAGGAAAGATGCATTTATAGAATGACAACATTGAGGTCTGCTGAGTGTTTCAAAAATATTCCTGAAATGTACAGTGAAGAGATTCCTGTAGAAATTGTCTTTAATGCTTGTGGGTCGTGTGGCCTGTTCATTGCAGTGAACACTTATCTGATTGAGTCAACCAGCCTTGGATATCTGCTTCTTCTAATAGCAGATATTTGGTTTATTGTAAACATATCTACACTTCACAGTTTGCTTTGAAATATGTCCTTGTAACGACGGCAGAAATCTTCCACACACAAAAAGCAACAATCAAACAGTTTATGGGAGCACTAGTTATAGCTCTGTAGAGAAGCTGATGCACTGGGGTATTAAACCCTATAAATGAATAAAGCCACCTGAAGCTCCCTTTCATTCTGTAATGGTGCAAAAGGTAATGGAATCTTGATTTATAAAATATCTGTGATTGACAGGGTTGCTGAGGATGCTGCAATCTTTTCACAGGACTTCAGGTTTGAAAGTCGGTGAAATGGGGAATGCAGAAGTAAAAGGATTACCCACAGTGACACTTTCAAAGTCTTTCTACTCGTCTCTTTCAGTGCTAAAATGCAGGACTACCTGTTTTTATGTAGACTTAAAAGGTTTGTACTACTGTTTAAATC
>JAWQFJ010001229.1:207909-215409 GCA_034096865.1 Theodoxus fluviatilis
AAGCTTACAACACACAGTAACTACACAGGCTTACAACACACAGTAACTACACAGGCTTACAACACACAGTAACTACACAGGCTTACAACACACAGTAACTACACAGGCTTACAACACACAGTAACTACACAGGCTTACAACACACAGTAACTACACAGGCTTACAACACACAGTAACTACACAGGCTTACAACACACAGTAACTACACAGGCTTACAACACACAGTAACTACACAGGCTTACAACACACAGTAACTACACAGGCTTACAACACACAGTAACTACACAGGCTTACAACACACAGTAACTACACAGGCTTACAACACACAGTAACTACACAGGCTTACAAACACACAGTAACTACACAGGCTTACAACACACAGTAACTACACAGGCTTACAACACACAGTAACTACACAGGCTTACAACACACAGTAACTACACAGGCTTACAACACACAGTAACTACACAGGCTTACAACACACAGTAACTACACAGGCTTACAACACACAGTAACTACACAGGCTTACAACACACAGTAACTACACAGGCTTACAACACACAGTAACTACACAGGCTTACAACACACAGTAACTACACAGGCTTACAACACACAGTAACTACACAGGCTTAAAACTACACAGGCTTACAACACACAGTAACTACACAGGCTTACAACACACAGTAACTACACAGGCTTACAACACACAGTAACTACACAGGCTTACAACACACAGTAACTACACAGGCTTACAACACACAGTAACTACACAGGCTTACAACACACAGTAACTACACAGGCTTACAACACACAGTAACTACACAGGCTTACAACACACAGTAACTACACAGGCTTACAACACACAGTAACTACACAGGCTTACAACACACAGTAACTACACAGGCTTACAACACACAGTAACTACACAGGCTTACAACACACAGTAACTACACAGGCTTACAACACACAGTAACTACACAGGCTTACAACACACAGTAACTACACAGGCTTACAACACACAGTAACTACACAGGCTTACAACACACAGTAACTACACAGGCTTACAACACACAGTAACTACACAGGCTTACAACACACAGTAACTACACAGGCTTACAACACACAGTAACTACACAGGCTTACAACACACAGTAACTACACAGGCTTAAAACTACACAGGCTTACAACACACAGTAACTACACAGGCTTACAACACACAGTAACTACACAGGCTTACAACACACAGTAACTACACAGGCTTACAACACACAGTAACTACACAGGCTTACAACACACAGTAACTACACAGGCTTACAACACACAGTAACTACACAGGCTTACAACACACAGTAACTACACAGGCTTACAACACACAGTAACTACACAGGCTTACAACACACAGTAACTACACAGGCTTACAACACACAGTAACTACACAGGCTTACAACACACAGTAACTACACAGGCTTACAACACACAGTAACTACACAGGCTTACAAACACACAGTAACTACACAGGCTTACAACACACAGTAACTACACAGGCTTACAACACACAGTAACTACACAGGCTTACAACACACAGTAACTACACAGGCTTACAACACACAGTAACTACACAGGCTTACAACACACAGTAACTACACAGGCTTACAACACACAGTAACTACACAGGCTTACAACACACAGTAACTACACAGGCTTACAACACACAGTAACTACACAGGCTTACAACACACAGTAACTACACAGGCTTACAACACACAGTAACTACACAGGCTTACAACACACAGTAACTACACAGGCTTACAACACACAGTAACTACACAGGCTTACAACACACAGTAACTACACAGGCTTAAAACTACACAGGCTTACAACACACAGTAACTATGCAGGCTTACAACACACAGTAACTACACAGGCTTACAACACACAGTAACTACACAGGCTTACAACACACAGTAACTACACAGGCTTACAACACACAGTAACTACACAGGCTTACAACACACAGTAACTACACAGGCTTACAACACACAGTAACTACACAGGCTTAAAACTACACAGGCTTACAACACACAGTAATAATGCAGGCTTACAACACACAGTAACTACACAGGCTTACAACACGCAGTAACTACACAGGCTTACAACACGCAGTAACTACATAGGCTTACAACACACAGTAACTACACAGGCTTACAACACACAGTCACTACACAGGCTTACAACACACAGTAACTACACAGGGTTTCAACACACAGTAACTACATAGGCTTACAACACACAGTAACTACACAGGCTTACAACACACAGTAACTACACAGGCTTACAACACACAGTAACTACACAGGCTTACAGCACACAGTAACTCCACAGGCTTACAACACACAGTAACTACACAGGCTTACAACACACAGTAACTACACAGGCTTACAACACACAGTAACTACACAGGCTTGCAACACACAGTAATTACACAGGCTTGCAACACACAGTAACTACACAGGCTTACAACACACAGTAACTACACAAGATAACCGTCTGTTGAAACTATCCTGCTATACGTTAACTTGGAATCATCCGCTCTCCATCATTCATGCACCAATTTAAAATTCTAGTTCTGCCGTTTTGCATGATGCAATAATTCAATATTGTCAAATCCTACTTTTTATGTACCTTTTGCTGGATCAAAATAATCACATTTGTTCAAATCGGCGGAGCCAAAGCAAAAAGTAAGCAAAAATCTTCTAAGCGATGGGTTTTTTGGTGTAAATTGTTTCATCATCATTGTCTGTGCTTTCAGAATCTCCACAGAAGAAAAAAAAGTTGACGGAGAACTTTGCAGCTGTCTGCCCGAACTACGAACATATCTTTGAAGCCGCGGAAGATACCACTCACACTATACGTTGGAAATGTATTTCATCCTAGAGGTATGTCCAACAGTAGCGGAAGCAGACAGTTTCTGCCCCATGCAAAAAGAGATGAAGGCAGCAGATGGTGTGCCCCTCCCTCCCCCTCTCCCCCCCTCCCTCCCCCCTCCCTCCTCCCTCCCTCCTCCCTCCCTCCTCCTTCCCCCCTCCCCCCCCCCCCCCGAGTGTGTCAGGAAGTGTAAAAGGCCGAAAGATTTGTTGACAGCCGCTCTTTATCTAAAGATTGTCTGTTTGCTAGCTCCGTTAGGAGTTTCCTGCCACTTGTCACACTGCAGGTTCAAATTTTGTTGACGACGACGAGAAAGACAATGATAAACAGGAAATAATATTTCCAGTGAACATCAACAACCAGGTAATGAAGGAGGTGGATAAGGAAGACGTGAGCAGAGCAGTAGAAAGAAGGAGCAAGAGCTGTAAGGGGAGAAGATGCATGGCAAACATTGTCAACATCTCAATATTTTTTTTTCCTTTTTTTTCTCTCCTTCTGCTCCTGCTCCTCCTCCTCCTCCTTCTCCTCGTCCTCCTCCTCGTCCTTCTCCTCTCCGTCCTCCTCCTCCTCCTCCTCCTCCTCCTGCTCCTCCTCCTCCTCCTCCTGCCCCTGCTCTCCTCCTCCTCCTCCTCCTCCTCCTCCTCCTCCTCCTCCTCGTCCTTCTCCTCTCCGTCCTCCTCCTCCTCCTCCTCCTCCTCCTCCTGCTCCTCCTCCTCCTCCTCCTGCCCCTGCTCTTCCTCCTCCTCCTCCTCCTCCTCCTCCTCCTCCTCCTACTCCTCCTCCTCCTCCTCAGCAGCAGCAGCAGCAGCAGCAACATTCATTTATTTATTCATCCACTCCACCATTATCCATTCATTTATTCATTCATGTATCCATTCATTCGCCAATTCATTCATTCACTCACTCATGCACTCACTCATTAATAAATCCATCTATTTTTTCATCCATTCATCCATCCATCCATGTATTCATCCATCCATCCATGTATTCATCCATTCTGTTCTGTACAGAGGTGCCTGAGAGGGAGACGGGGCTATCGCCTCTCCAGCGTCTTCAAGTTGCTGCTGGGGCTTGGCCTAGTGACCTTTCTCTTCCGGATCTCCATGGCAACCAGGAAGACCTCTATCAGGTAGTGGTAGTGACAGTAGTAGTAGTAATAGTAGTAGTAGTAATAGTAGTAGTAGTAGTAGTAGTAGTAGTAGTAGTAGTAGTAGTAGAGGTCAGAGTAGTAGTAGTAGAGGTCAGAGTAGTAGTAGTAGTAGTAGTAGTAGTAGTAGTAGTAGTAGTAGTAGAGGTAATACTAGTGGTGTTGGTATTGCTGGTGGTGGTGGTGGTGGTGGTAATAGTAGTGGTGGTGGTGGAGTTGATGGTGGTAGCGGTGGTCTTGGTGGTGGTCTTGATGATGATGGTGGTTGTGGTGGTGGTGCTGATGGTGGTGTTGGTAGTGGTGGTGGTGGTGGAAATGGTGATGGTGACAATGGTGGTGATAGCGGTGGTTGTGGTGCTGGTAGTTGTGGTGGTGTTGCTGATGGTGGTGTTGGTAGTGGTGGTGGTGCTGGTGGTTGAGGTGGTGGTGCTGGTAGTTGTGGTGGTGGTGCTGATGGTGGTGTTGGTAGTGGTGGTTGTGGTGGTGGTGGAAATGGTGATGTGATATTGGTGGTGATAGCGGTGGTGGTGGTGGTGGTGGTGGTGGTGGTGGTGGTTGTGATGATAGTGTTGATGGTGGTGGTTGTGGTGTTGGAGGTGATGGTGATGGCGGTGGTGGTGATAGTGGTGGTGCTAGTGATGGTGGTGGTGGTGGTTGTGGTGGTGGTGGTGATGGTGGTTGTTGTGGAGGAAGTGATAGTGGTGGTGATTGTGCTGGAAATGGTAATGGTGGTGGTGGAAGTGATAGTGGTGGTGATAGTGGTGGTGTTAGTGGTGGTGGTGGTTGTTGTGATGATAGTGGTGGAAGTGATGGTGATGGTGGTGGTGGTTGTTGTGATGATAGTGGTGGAAGTGATGGTGATGGTGGTGGTGGAAGTGATACTGGTGGTGATAGTGGTGGTGACAGTGGTGGTGAAAGGGGTAGTCGTGGTGGTGGTTGTGGAGGAAGTGATAGTGGTGGTGATTGTGCTGGAAGTGGTAATGGTGGTGGTGGAAGTGATAGTGGTGGTTAAAGTGGTGGTGGTGGTTGCGGTGATGATAGTGGTGGAAGTGATAGTAGTGGTGATAGTGGTGGTGACAGTGGTGGTGAAAGGGGTAGTCGTGGTGGTGGTTGTGGTGGTGGTGGTTGTGGTGGTTGTGGTTGTGGTGGTTGTGGGTGTGGTTGTGGGTGTGGTTGTGGTGGTTGTGGTGGTGGTGGTGGTGGTGGTGGTGGTGTTGGTGGTGTTTGTGCTGGTGGTGGTGGTGGCCTGCCTGCCTATCAAGTTACGTGAATGTCTATCTCAAGCTTGATATATCGCTACAAGGCAGTTGTGTTATTCAGAGTCTACCCCATGGACAACAGGGGAGTCCTGGAAGAGGCCCTCCTTCAGCCACGCACCCGAGACCTTCAGCCAATCATGTCCTCCTCTGACACGATTGACACAGTGATTGACAGGGCCAGAGAGATCTACAAGCTCGGTAACCTTTTGGCCACACCCTCACCCATCACAACTCCTCTTTTCTGATTGAATAGTCCCCCCCTCCCCCCTCCCACTCCCCCCCTCTCACCCTCACCCTTCCCCCCCTACCCCCCCCCCCCCCCACTCTGTATGGCAGAGATGAGACTTTGGTCTTTACGAGCATTTTCTGTACTAAGTTTGGAAAAGTTCCAAAAGCATTTTCTGGATGTTCGTCAATATTTTAGATATTATTTGGTGCTTTTTGAATTTTGTGCAGAAGTAATAGTGGGTGGGTGTTAATGGAATATTGCCCAAAAACGTGTGTGTGTGTGTGTGTGTGTGTGTGTGTTTGTGTGCGCGCGCGCGCGAGCGTGTCTGTGTGTGCATGTGCGTGCATGCCCGCGCGTGTGTGAATGAGCATATATGTATATGTATGTGACTCTCTCTTTCTCTCTCTCTCTCTCTCTCTCTCTCTCTCTATCTCTCTTCTCTCTCTCTCTCTCTCTCTCTCTCTCTCTCTCTCTCTCTCTCACGTCATCAGGTGGTCATACCAGGCCTTCCAAAGTGATCGTGGAAGTATCCTTAGCAGTAGAAGTAGTAGTAGTAGTAGTAGTAGTAGTAGTGGGGGGGGACGGGGGGGGTAGTAGTAGTAGTAGTAGTAGTAGTAGTAGTAGTAGTAGTAGTTGTAGTGGTGGGGATCGGGGTGGGGGTAGTAGTAGTAGTAGTAGTAGTAGTAGTAGTAGTAGTAGTAGTAGTAGTGGGGGTGGGGATGGGGGTGGTAGTAGTAGTAGCAGTAGCAGTAGTAGTAGTAGTAGTAGTGGTGGGGGTGGTAGTGGTAGCAGTAGTAGTAGTAGTAGTAGTAGTAGTAGTAGTAGTAGTAGTAGTGGTGGTGGTGGGGGTGAGGATGGTAGTAGTAGTAGTAGCAGTAATAGTAGTAGTAGTAGTAGTAGTAGTAGTAGTAGTGGTGGTGGGGGTGGTGGTAGTAGTATCAGTAGTAGTAGTGGTGGTGGGGGTGGGCGTGGTGGTAGTAGTAGTAGTAGTAGTAGTAGTAGTAGTAGTAGTAGTGGTGGTGGGGGTGGTAGTAGTATCAGTAGTAGTAGTGGTGGTGGGGTGGGGGTGGTAGTAGTAGTAGTAGTACTAGTAGTAGTAGTAGTAGTAGTAGTAGTAGTAGTAGTAATAGTAGTGGTAGAGTAGTAGTAGTAGTAGTAGTAGTAGTAGTAGTAGTAGTAGTAGTAGTAGTAGTAGCTGAAGTGGTGCTTGTAATGGAAGTGATGATAATGGAAGCAATGGCTATTGTTATAGGAATTGTATTGGTGATGTTAGTAGTGGAGGGAATGGTTGTAAGTGGTAAAGGTTATAGTTATTGTGATGCAACTATGGTGTGATAGTAGTGGTAGTGGTGGTGATAGTAGTTATACTGATAGTGTTGAAGGGTTATTGTGTGTTTTGGTTTTGGTGGTGACGATAGTTGTTTTGGTGGTGATGGTGGTGGTGGTGGTGGTGGTGGTGGTGGTGGTGGCGGTAGCGGTGGTAGAGGTGGTGGAGGTCGTTGATAATGTTAGTGGTGATGGTGGTGATTTTGGTGGTGGTGGTGTTGGTGGGGGTTGTGGTGGTGATGTTACTTTTGGTCGTGGTGGTAGTAATGTTAATGGTTGTGGTGGTGGTGGTGGTAGCTGTTGTAGAGGTGGTGGAGGTCGTTGATAATGTCAATAGTGGTGGTGGTGGTGGTAATGTTCGTGGTGGTGGTAGTTGGTAATGTCAGTGGTGCTTGTGGTGGTGGTGGTGGTGGTAGAGGGGGTGGTGGTGATAGTGGTAGAGGTGGTGGTGGTGGTGGTGGTAATGTTAGTGGTGGCTGACCAGTATTACACTGCAACTCGCCTGACTGTCAGTCCCAAACCAAAGCCGAACACTTCTGTTCCAGGTAAACCTGTCCTGGTCAATGTGTTCAACAACGGGTTCCTCAACATGACCTTGAACTGGCTGTGCCACA
>JAWQFJ010001229.1:227909-232909 GCA_034096865.1 Theodoxus fluviatilis
TTGAATGGACGTGTACGCGTGTGAGTTTTTTTATCCTTTTTTATTATGTTACACATGCAGTCCCACGAACATTTCTATGTACTTTCTCTTCCCTCCTGCGTATTAGCACATCCCACAGAAAACTAATTAGAATTCTGCATGTCACTTAATCAAGGGATAAATATTCAACACAACCCGTGCGTCCTGACAGATAGAGAGACTGTCGTTGGTTGTTAAAGGGAACCAATGCTGGAATAACAAGAAATGTGTCCGTGTATATTTTGTATGCTTTGAAACAAAGAGAGGAAAAAAGCAACCACAAATTATTATTTTCCAAGCCTTTTTCGGCAATGGTTCCAGCTGTGGCATTAACATTTTAATTAGATATTTACATACGAAAAGTTGTTGTTGAGTTGTTTTTGTTGAGTTGTTGTTGTTGAGTTGTTGTTGTTGAGCTGTTGTTGTTGTTGAGTTGTTGTTGTTGTTGAGTTGTTGTTGAGTTGTTGTTGAGTTGTTGTTGAGTTGTTGTTGAGTTGTTGTTGAGTTGTTGAGTTGAGTTGAGTTGAGTTGAGTTGAGTTGAGTTGAGTTGTTGAGTTGTTGAGTTTTTGAGTTGTCCAGTTGTTGAGTTGTTGAGTTGTTGTTGAGTTGTTGTTGAGTTGTTGAGTTGTTGTTGAGTTGTTGAGTTTTTGTTGAGTTGTTGTTGAGTTGTTGTTGAGTTGTTGAGTTGTTGTTGAGTTGTTGAGTTGTTGTTGAGTTGTTGTTGAGTTGTTGAGTTGTTGTTGAGTTGTTGTTGAGTTATTGAGTTGTTGAGTTGTTGTTGAGTTGTTGTTGAGTTGTTGTTGTTGAGTTGTTGTTGAGTTGTTGTTGAGTTGTTGTTGAGTTGTTGTTGAGTTGTTGTTGAGTTGTTGTTGAGTTGTTGTTGAGTTTTTGAGTTGTTGAGTTGTTGAGTTGTTGAGTTGAGTTGAGTTGAGTTGAGTTGAGTTGAGTTGAGTTGTTGAGTTAACTAGAATTGAATTCAGTTGAGTTCAGTTGAGTTCAGTTGAGTTCAGTTCAGCTCACTTCAGTTCAGTTGAGTTCGGTTCAGTTCACTTCACTTCACTTCACTTCACTTCAGTTCAGTTCAGTTCAGCTCACTTCAGTTCAGTTTAGCTCACTTCAGTTGAGTTCAGTTCAGCTCAGCTCTCAGCTCAGCTCTCAGCTCAGCTCTCAGCTCAGCTCTAAGCTCAGCTCTCAGCTCAGCTCAGCACAGCTCAGCACAGCTCAGCGCAGCACAGCTCAGCTCAGCTCAGCTCAGCTCAGCACAGAACAGCACAGCACAGCACAGCACAGCACAGCACAGCTCAGCTCAGCTCAGCTCAGTTCAGTTTAGTTCAATTCAGTTCAATTCATCTCAGCTCAGTTATCTGCATTTCTATGTCCAGGTACGACAAGCCCGAGGTGCAGAACAGAACCACCCCCCTGATGCTGAGCAACAACTGGACAGTGGGCAACTACAGGAAAGTCTCCCGTGCCAAGATATATGGACACTGGTTCCTGGACGACAGTGCCGTATGCAAACGAGACATGGCCAAAACCTTCGTGGAGAAAAACCTGCAAAAATGCACCGACTTCTGTCCCTAAAAAGCCTAGTGCTGTCTTTTTGAATGTCCAGTGTTGTCTTTACGATATCTAGTGCTGTCATCAATAGACTTTAATGCTGTCCTTACAAAAGTATAATGCTGTCCTTAAAAAGGCCTAATGCTGTCCTTAAAAGTTCTAGTGCTTTCCTGGTGCTGTAAGACAGGTACAAAGACAGAGAGAGAGAGAGAGAGAGAGAGAGAGAGAGAGAGAGAGAGAGTGGGGAGGGGGGAGAGAGAGAGAACGAGACAGAGAGAGAGAGAGAGAGACAGAGACAGAGAGACAGAGACAGACAGAGAGACAGGGACAGAGAGAGACAGAGACAGACAGAGAGACAGATACAGAGAGAGGCAGAAATACACACACACAGACACGCAGACACACACATACACACACACAGACACTCAGGCACACACAGACACACAGACAGACTGACGCACAGACAGAGACACAGGCAGAGATAGACAGAGAGACACAGAAAAAGAGACAGAGACAGAGAGAGAGAGAGGTAGAGACAGAGAAAGATAAAGACAGAGAGAGAAAAAAAAACAAAGAGAGAGAGAGAGGTAGAGACAGAGATAAAGACAGAGAGACAAAGAGAGAGAGACTGAGAAAGAGAGGTAGAGAGAGACTGAGAAAGAGACACAAACAGGAGAGAGAGAGAGAAGTAAGACAGAGAGAGAGAGACAGAGAGGCAGAGAGAGAGACAGAGAGACAGAGAGAGACAGACAGACAGAGAGAGACAGAGAGAGAGAGAGGTAAAGGCAGACAGAGAGAGAGAGAGAAAGAGGTAAAAACAGAGAGAGAGATAGACATAGAGAGACAGAGAGAGAGACAGAGAGAGACAGAGAGAGAAAGAGAGAGAGACAGAGAGAGAGACAGAGAGAGAGAGAGACAGAGGGTGTCTCGACATAGCAAGACTACTAAAGCAGTTCAAATTAATTTATATATTTGTGTTGTTGGGGGGGATGACATGTGTTTCTCAGTAAAGTACAAACGTGTATTCAGACGTAATAATTCTAGACACGAATCAAACATTTGTTTGTGTAACTTAGTATGATTATAAGAGCATTTGGCGAATGCTAACATGTGTACTTTCCATTAAATGCAAATAAAAGGACTCACCTTTTTGAAAATAGTTTAGTTGTCGCACACACGGAACTTTTTTCATATGTTGATTGTGGTGCATGATAAGATGTCATTAATATGTCTCCAGCTGAAACACTGACAATATTAACATTGTCAAGTTTTATCTAATTTAAATGCATACTTTAGGTATGAAAATATTCCGCGTTGGCATATTTCATGTTATCTCCGAGGAAACGTAAATAAGTTCCAGAAACAATTGTGACCCAGCACCACAAAATGAGTGGTGTCGGGTTTTTTGTTGGTAAGATTTTGGTATTACATTAAAGCCCAGCAACAGAGTTTTCTATTGATACCAAAATCATTCTTCTACCTATATTAATAAGGAAGTTATTGCCATTTGCAGTAAGAGGGTAGTAACTTGTGGATTCTGAGAAAAACGACGTCAGAGTCTGACTCTTTCCGCGCTGATCTAAAGACACACCTGTTCTCTCTTGCACACACATCTGCCAAATAGCCCCCCCTTCCCTCCCACTGACCCTACCCGCTCAACTTCACGGCTCCCAGAACATATTTTCGTAATTGTATTTTGTAAATATTTTGTTTTTGATTCACTTATCTCGTTTGTGTTTGTTTGCTTGATTGTTCTCTTCATTTGCTTATTTCATTCTTGTTTAGATTGTCGATTGGTTGTCTGCTTGCTTGTTAGTTGCTGTGTTGGTATGCCTGCTCGATTGTGTTCGATTGTTTTGCCTGCTTGTTTGTTTATTTTCTTTGTTGTGTGGTTGCTTCAACTATGTTTGATTATTCTGCCTGCTTGCTTGTTAATGTTATGTGTTTGTTTGCTTGCTCTGATTGTGCTTGATTTTGCTGCTAGTGTTGATTGCCTATGTGATTTGCTTGTATCCGATTGACTGCTTCTGATGTGCAAACGAGATTGTAAAGCGCTTAGAGCTCACCTGAGAATAAGCGCTATAGAAATATCCATTATTATTATTATTATTATTATTATTATTATTATTATTATTATTATTATTATTATTATTATTATTATGATGATGATTATTATTATAATTATTATTATTATTATTGTTGTTGTTGTTGTTGTTATTATTATTATTATTATTGTTGTTATTATTATTATTATTATTATTATTATTATTATTATTATTATTATTATTATTATTGGTGTTGGTGTTGTTGTTGTTGTTGTTGTTATTATTATTATTATTAAAGTATAGGGACAAAATACTCTTTATTTAGGCCTACCATATCAACCATACGTTAATTAGCATGAAACTTGGTATACTGCAACTGAAGACATCGCACTACCTCTGCAAAGCATCAGACAATCAACTTTTATCAGAAAAGTGCTATAAATAATTCATAACTGTACTTAGCTATCTATGATATCTCAGAAATGCCTCATTCTAATAAGACTTTTTGCATCCTTTGTTTCGATGATCAATGTTAATAAAAATTAACTTTCTCCACTTTGGAGGTGAAATTTTAGTCTAAGACAGGATATGGTGTGCATTATGTGTAAACACGTCTGAATAAGGTTAAAACTCATAATGCACCACATTGACCTATACCTCTATTAATAGGCTGACCCTTCAGTTTTGTCCACACGACTGATCACCCATTTCGTGGCGCTTGGTCACACTTAGGCTGTGTTTGCTGCTCAGAACAATTTGCACTTAATTAGACCGTGTGGAAACGGATGTCGCAGAGAAAATGCGGGCGGTCAATTTCGTGGGTCACTGCACTGTTTATATTATGGGAAATATAGCATAAGAAAAACCCGTCAATACTGAACAACAGATTTCCACTGCCTCTCACTGTTGGAAACTGTTGGTTCATGGATTAAATGGTTTCTGGAAAGGTGTTTGTATAATAATGTGTACAGTATTTGATTCAAATAACATGCATACATATCCATTCTGCTCCGATTGAAATGCCTGTGATATGCAGTAGGCCTATATCTATATCTTTTTCCACTAACATTCTTCGTGATACGAAACTGACGATATCTTCTATTGAGAGATACCTTTTTTATTTGCCCAATTGGATCAGCCATAATCGTGTGGGTTTTGTTCGTATCGTGCATCGATGCATCTCGTGCTTAGTAATCACTACTATGACCTATTTCGTTCAGATATATATTCATCGGAATTTGTTTCATCCATGCTGCGTTGCATGTGTTATTGCTATCTCCCGTATAACTCTATCTCGAGAAGAATCCTGCAATGTACTATGAAAGCGAAAATGATTTAAAGTATTCTTTGTTGCTCGATCCATTCGATAGGTAACTCTT
>JAWQFJ010001229.1:237909-265409 GCA_034096865.1 Theodoxus fluviatilis
TTCTCCTCCACCATGCTCCTCCTACACCAAGCTCCTCCACCATGTTTCTCCTCCACCATGCTCCTCTGCCACCATGCTCCTCCTCCACCATGCTCCTCCTCCACCATGTTTCTCCTCCACCATGCTCCTCCTACACCATGCTCCTCCTCCACCATGCTATTCCTCCACCATGTTTCTCCTCCACCATGTTTCTCCTCCACCATGCTCCTCTGCCACCATGTTTCTCCTCCACCATGCTCCTCCTCTACCATGTTTCTCCTCCACCATGTTTCTCCTACACCATGATCCTCCGCCACCATGTTTCTCCTCCACCATGCTCATCCTACACCATGCTCCTCCTACACCATGTTTCTCCTCCACCATGATCCTCCGCCACCATGTTTCTCCTCCACCATGCTCATCCTACACCATGCTCCTCCTACACCATGCTCCTCCTCCACCATGCTCCTCCTCCACCATGCTCCTCCTCCACCATGCTCTTTCTACGATGTTTCTCCTCCACCATGCTCCTCCACCATGTTTCTCCTCCACCATGCTCCTCCTACACCAAGCTCCTCCACCATGTTTCTCCTCCACCATGCTCCTCTGCCACCATGCTCCTCCTCCATCATGCTCCTCCTCCACCATGTTTCTCCTCCACCATGCTCCTCCTCCACCATGCTCCTCCTCCACCATGCTCATCCTCCACCATGTTTCTCCTCCACCATGCTCCTCCTCCACCATGCTCATCATCCACCATATTTCTCCTCCACCATGCTCCTCCTACACCAAGCTCCTCCACCATGTTTCTCCTCCACCATGCTCCTCTGCCACCATGCTCCTCCTCCAACATGCTCCTCCTCCACCATGTTTCTCCTCCACCATGCTCCTCCTACACCATGTTTCTCCTCCACCATGCTCCTCCTACACCATGCTCCTCCTCCACCATGTTTCTCCTCCACCATGCTCCTCTGCCACCATGCTCCTCCTCCACCATGTTTCTCCTCCACCATGCTCCTCCTTCACCATGCTCATCTTCCACAATGTTTCTCCTATACCATGCTCCTCCTACACCATGCTCCTCCTCCACCATGCTCCTCCTCCAACATGCTCCTCCTCTACCATGTTTTTCCTCCACCATGCTCCTCCTCCACCATGTTTCTCCTCCACCATGCCTCTCCTCCACCATGCTCATCCTCCACCATGTTTCTCCTCTACCATGCTCCTCCTCCACCATGCTCCTCCTCCACCATGTTTCTCCTCTACCATGCTCCTCCTCCACCATGCTCCTCCTCCACCATGCTCCTCCTCCACCATGCTCCTCCGCCACCATGTTTCTCCTCCACCATGCTCATCCTACACCATGCTCCTCCTCCACCATGCTCCTCTTCCACCATGCTCATCCGCCACCATGCTTCTCCTCCACCATGCTCCTCCGCCACCATGTTTCTCCTCCACCATGCTCATCCTACACCATGCTCCTCCTACACCATGCTCCTCTTCCACCATGCTTCTCCGCCACCATGTTTCTCCTCCACCATGCTCCTCCTCCACCATGTCCTCCTCCACCATGTTTCTCCTCCACCATGCTCCTCCTCTACCATGTTTCTCCTCCACCATGTTTCTCCTCCACCATGCTCCTCCTCCACCATGCTCCTCCGCCACCATGTTTCTCCTCCACCATGCTCATCCTACACCATGCTCCTCCTACACCATGTTTCTCCTCCACCATGATCCTCCGCCACCATGTTCCTCCTCCACCATGCTCCTCCGCCACCATGTTTCTCCTCCACCATGCTCCTCCTCCACCATGTCCTCCTCCACCATGTTTCTCCTCCACCATGCTCCTCCTCTACCATGTTTCTCCTCCACCATGTTTCTCCTCCACCATGCTCCTCCTCCACCATGCTCCTCCGCCACCATGTTTCTCCGCCACCATGTTTCTCCTCCACCATGCTCCTCCTACACCATGTTTCTCCTCCACCATGATCCTCCGCCACCATGTTTCTCCTCCACCATGCTCATCCTACACCATGCTCCTCCTACACCATGCTCCTCCTCCACCATGCTCCTCCTCCACCATGCTCTTTCTACCATGTTTCTCCTCCACCATGCTCATCCTTCACCATGCTCATCCTCCACCATGCTCATTCCTCCACCATTTTTCCACCTCGGAGACCAAAATCCGAGGAGCACAGGCGACCACAGGTGGGGTAGGGAACGCCAGACGTCACTGCAGGGGCAGAGGTCGAGGTGGCTCTGTGACGTCGCTCGCTTGCAGCCGCAAGGCCACGGCAGCGGTCTGCTTCCAGGTTGGTTGTGGCCGCCCTCGTCTGGACAAGCCAGGCACTCTGGTCGGGGACTGCAGTTTCAGGCTGGCTGTCCACTTGAGCTTGTCTTTGACCGTCCCTGAATGCGGCTGCCCACGGGGTTCGCATAAAGTTAGAAAAATAAAATTCCTGACATTTTCCATACTTTTTTTCTATACATCCAGAGGGTTTTCCATACGTACACAACTCCATTTCAAAGTTGCAAAGGTTGCGAAATTAGCATTTTCACATGGCAAGAGTGACGACACACGTGAAAGTTCAAAGGAGAAAATGGCGCGCGAGAAGTGTGACGACCCAGAAAGAGCTGAAACTGCGCGCTGCACGTTTCGCATCCGTACGAAACTACGCAACTCTGCTTTATTAGAGAATCATAGTAGCGTCCTCCACGAACTTCGCATTGGCATAATTCGTATCTAAATCAGGGTGCGCGTGCATCACAAGAAAGTGACGAACTTCGTCTCTCTTATGTCGCATAGAACAGCAGACGAATTTCTTTGCTGTGAACGAATGGATCAGAGTAGAGGTCCATTGCTGCCTGGTGAGGAATCTGAAACACCATTATAGAATAACACTCTTAATCAAAAATCAACATGAAATCAAGTCCCAGACTGGTTAAAAGTACTGTTCCAGGGGCGGATCAGCTTTTTTTTTTTTTTTTTTTTTTTTTTTTTGGGGGGGGGGGGTTTCCAAACTTTTTTAAGCAAGCAGGGGCGGGGGGGGCTTTCCAAGTTTTTTTTAGCAAGTGAAGGGGTGGGGGGGTGGAGGAAATTTCCAAACTTTTTTTAGCAAGCGGGGGGGGGGGGGGGAGGATTTCCAAACTTTTTTTACCAAGCGGGGGGGGGGGGAGGGAGGGGCGGGTTTCCAATCTTTTTTTAGCAAGCGGGGGGGTGGGGGTGGGGTTTCCAAACTATTTTTAGCTAGCGGGGGGGGGGGGTTTCCAATCCTTTTTTAGCAAGCGGGGGGGGTGGGGGGGTGGGTTCCAAACTATTTTTAGCTAGCGGGGTGTGGGGTTCCACATTTTTTTATCAAGCGGGGGGGGGGGTGGGTGGGGGCGGGTTTCCAAACTTTTTTAGCAAGCGGGGGGGGGGGGGGGGTGAGGGGGGGGTTTCCAACTTTTTTAACAAGCGGGGGGTGGGGGGGTGGGGTTTCCAAACTTTTTTTAGCAAGCGGGGGGGGGGGATTTCCAAACTTTTTTTAGCAAGCGGGGGGGTGGGGGGAGGGACGGAATTTCCAAACATTTTTTAAGCAAGCGGGGGGGGGGGGGGGAGGGGCGGGTTTCCAAGCTTTTTTAGCAAGCGGGGGGGTGGGGGGGGTTTCCAAACTATTTTTAGCTAGCGGGGGGGGGGTGTTTCCAAACTTTTTTTAGCAAGCGGGGGGGGGGGGAGGGGCGGGTTTCCAATCTTTTTTTAGCAAGCGGGGGGGTGGGGTGGGTTTCCAAACTTTTTTAGCTAGCGGGGGGGGGGGGGTTTCCAATCTTTTTTTAGCTAGCGGGTGGGGTGGGGTTCCAAACTTTTTAGAGTGGGGGGGGGGGTTTCCAAACTTTTTTTAGCAAGCGGGGGGGTGGGGGGGGGGGGTTTCCAAAATTTTTTAGCAAGGGGGGGGGGGGGGGGGGGGGTTTCCAATATTTTTTTAGCAACCGGGGGGGTGGGGGTTTCCAAACTATTTTCAGCAAGCGGGGGGGGGGGGGGGTTCCAAACTATTTTTAGCTAGGGGGGGGTAAGGAGGGGCGGGTTTCCAATCTTTTTTAGCAAGCGGGGGGATGTGGGGGTTTTTCAAATTAGTTTTATATAGGGAGGGAGTTTCCAAGCAAGCGGGGGGGAGGGGGGGGTGGGGTGCGGGTTTCCAATCTTTTTTTAGCAAGCGGGGTGGGGGGTGTTCCAAACTATTTTTAGCTAGCGGGGGGGGGGGGGGGGGGTCCAAACTTTTTATAGCAAGCGGGGGGGGGTGGGGGATTTCCAAACTATTTTAAGCTAGCGGGGGGGTGTTTGTTTTCAAACTTTTTTTAGCAAGCGGGGGCGTGGGGGGGGGGTTTCCAATTATTTTAGAAGGTGGGGTGGTTTTCCAAACTTTTTTTAGCAAGCGGGGGGGGGGGGGGGAGGGGCGGGTTTCCAATCTTTTTTTAGCAAGCGGGTGGGTGGGTGGGGGTTTCCAAACTATTTTTAGCTAGGGGGGGGGGTTTCCAATCTTTTTTTAGCAAGCGGGGGGGGGGGTGGGGGTTTCCAAACTATTTTTAGCTAGGGGGAGGGGGGGGGGGGGTTTCCAATCTTTTTTAGCAAGCGGGGGGGTGGGGGTTGGGGTTTCCATACTATTTTTAGCTAGCGGGGTGGGGGGGTTTCCAAACAAGCGGGGGGGGGGGGGGGGAGCGGGAGTTGGGGAAATGGTCTCATCTGGCGCATTTTCATGACAAAAAATTATTTATATATATTTGTTCATTTTATGTTTTTATTTTTCTATTGGGGGGGGTGGGGGTGGGGGGGATGTTCCCGCAAGCATCGCATAACTTGATGTTTTGATTAACTAGTAAGAAAATCGAGCAATTTAAAACGTGAAGCGTGACATCTTTTGGGTCGCCATTTCTTTGGATGCTAGTCTTTTGTAGGCCAACCAGTTGGTCGCTAAAACTACGCCTGAAATGTTTACTGTTTGTCAGTCAAGCCCTTTCATTTTACAAATCAGCAATTGAAACGACATGGTATCATTTTCTTGTGATTACAGTAACGTTAGGACAACTGAAGAATGCAAAATACTCATCGAAAAGGAGTTCGGCAAATCGTCTGTTTTCATGATGTACGTATGGGCAAAACTTGTGAATTACCATATCGCAGACAACCGGATGTCACGTGGCAGCACAAAGTGTGACGTAGAATGCAAGAATTCCTCATAGCGAAGTGAATTTCAGTTCGCCGAGGACGCTACTATGATTGCCTATTACCTCCCCTAACGCACTCGACGACAATAATATGGTGGCGGCGTCGATAAATGCATTTTAGTTCACTAGAGACTTCGCCTACCGGCGAAAGTATCTCTAGCCCAGTTGACATCACGTGATGGAAGGTTTTCGTCCAATTTATGCAGATGGAGGTCACACGAGAGGCTTGTACGATAGCCGATCTGCTCCCTGACATACGCCGTTAAAGAAGTTCTAAGACTATTGCGCACAAAACTCATAACTTACTCTTGTTGAGGCAATAAACAAGCATCTATTCGATAAAATAAATTGTTTGCGTTGAAATGCAAACATGTTTTGACATCTGAATGATTTTTGTAAAAATGAAAAGAAAAATGGTATCAGAACGAACTAGTTTGGCGCAATGCTGTAACGCGAAGGGTCAAGTCTATTACGCATTCATTGCGAACGGTGCCAGTCACGTGACTCGGGTTCACAGAATGCGGTAAATGTTCAGATGCGATCGCGATTTGGAAAATACAAAGCATTTAAAAGAAAAATAATGTTCAAGACTTTCTCAAGACTGCTTCTGCATTTTCAAGACATTTTCCAGCCTTTTCCCACGAGGAAAAAAAAGTAGCAATTTTCCAGACTTTCTTAAGTCTGAAATTAATATTTTCTGTTTCAAGACTTTTTCAAGACTTTCCAGACTGTGCGAACCCTGTGCCCAGGACGAGTTCTCTGTAGTGCAGTTTTCTGGGGCATCTGTAACAGGTGAGTGACAGGAAATGAGATCTTGGCTTGCTCATTCGCGTGGTCGATGTTCTTGCAGCGAAGATTCTTGAGCAGAAAGCATCACTTGATCCGTTCATGTATCTTTCCTGCCTCCTATCCATCGATCCATACATCCATCGATCCATACATCCATCGATGTATCCATCCACTTATGCACCCATTCATCTATCCACGTATTCATTAATCCATCCATCATCTAATTACTCTTTCATCCATTCCATAATTTTTTCATCCTTTGATCCATTTACCAGTCTATCCATCCTTCCGTCCATCCATTCAGATGTCTCTCAATCCACCCATCTACCAATCTATCAACGCAACATACAAAACAGAAAACAGTACATACGTGCAAATGATAATTTATTTGCAAAATTTGCTGTATTGTGTTTTTTATCTTCTGAGACGCGACAACGATGCTTGTTGACTGTTACACTACGTGTTAAGACTGCATGTTACCGGTTGCCTGTCCATTACGTTACTGCTCGCATCCCTTTCTGGTTAGCTTTACCTCTACGTTGCCAAGTTTCTACCCTTGTTTGTTACCCTTGTTTTGTCCAGTTGTTAACCTTGCTTCGCCCAGTTGTTACCCATGTTTTGTCTGGTTGTTACCCTTGTTTCGCCCAGTTGTTACCCGTGTTTTGTCCAGTTGTTACCCTTGCTTTGTCTGGTTGTTACCCTTGTTTCGCCCAGTTGTTACCCGTGTTTTAACCAGTTGTTACCCTTGTTTCGCCCAGTTGTTACCCTTGTTTTGACTAGTTACTGGTAATGTATAATCCCGATATTGCCCAGTTGTTACCCTTGCTTTCCCCAGTTACTGGTAATGTTTTACTCAAATGTTGCCCGGTTGTTACCTTGTTTTGCTCAGTAACTGATAATGCCTTACCCAAATTTTGCCCAGTTGTTACCCTTGTTTTGCCTAGTTACTGGTAATGTTTTACTCAAATGTTGCCCAGTTGTTACCTATCCCTCTCACAGCTGTTGCAAAAGTAGCCAGCCATGTGTTGTCTGATTGCTCCCGAATCCTTTTTCATTTCGTTGCTAGAACGTTACCCATTTGCAACCTACTCATCACCTATCACTTTCCGAGTTGCAGCCAGTTTGTTGCCAGATTGTCGCCTAGTTCTTATTTATCGTTTACCTAGTTTTTTGCTCGCATCTCATCTGTTATCTAGTTGTTATCTTTTTCCAAATCATTGCGAAATCATTACCCAATAGTTTCCTGCTGATTACCCATTCTTTTCCAATTCATTGCCACTGTATTACCCCCGTGTTTCCCCTGTATTACCTCCTTGTTGCCACTGTATTACCCCTGTGTTTCCCCTGTATTACCTCTGTGTTGCCACTGTATTACCTCTGTGTTGCCACTGTATTACCCCTGTGTAGCCACTGTATTACATCTGTGTTTCCACTGTATTACCTCCTTGTTGCCACTGTATTACCCCCGTGTTGCCACTGTATTACCTCTGTGTTGCCACTGTATTACCTCTGTGTTGCCACTGTATTACCCCTGTGTATACACTGTATCACCTCTGTGTTTCCACTGTATTACCTCTGTGTTGCCACTGTATTACCCCTGTGTTTCCCCTGTATTACCCCTGTGTTTCCACTGTATTACCCCTGTGTTTCCACTGTATTACCCCTGTGTAGCCACTGTATTACCTCTGTGTTGCCACTGTATTACCCCTGTGTAGCCACTGTATTACCTCTGTGTTGCCACTGTATTACCTCTGTGTAGCCACTGTATTATCTCTGTGTTGCCACTGTATTACCCCTGTGTTGCCACTGTATTACCTCTGTGTAGCCACTGTATTACCCATGTGTTGCCACTGTATTACCCCTGTGTTGCCACTGTATTACCTCTGTGTTGCCACTGTATTTCCTCTGTGTTGCCATTGTATTACCCCTGTGTCGCCACTGTATTACCTCTGTGTTGCCACTGTATTACCCCTGTGTTGCCACTGTATTACCTCTGTGTTGCCACTGTATTACCCCTGTGTTTCCACTGTATTACCTCTGTGTTTCCACTGTATTACCCCTATGTAGCCACTGTAATACCCCTGTGTTGCCACTGTATTACCCCTGTGTAACCACTGTATTACCTCTGTGTTTCCACTGTATTACCCCTGTGTTTCCACTGTATTACCCCCGTGTTGCCACTGTATTACCTCTGTGTTGCCACTGTATTACCCCTGTGTTGCCACTGTATTACCCCCGTGTTGCCACTGTATTACCTCTGTGTTGCCACTGTATTACCTCTGTGTTGCCACTGTATTACCTCTGTATTGCCACTGTATTACCTCCGTGTTGCCACTGTATTACCTTTGTGTTGCCACTGTATTACCTCTGTGTAGCCACTGTATTACCTCTGTGTTGTTACTGTATTACCCCTGTGTTGCCACTGTATTACCTCTGTGTTGTTACTGTATTACCTCTGTGTTGCCACTGTATTACCTCTGTGTTGCCACTGTATTACCTCCGTGTTGCCACTGTATTACCTCTGTGTTGCCACTGTATTACCTCTGTGTTGCCACTGTATTACCTCTGTGTTGCCACTGTATTACCTCTGTATTGCCACTGTATTACCCCTGTGTGGCCACTATATTACCTCTGTGTTGCCACTGTATTACCCCTGTGTGGCCACTGTATTACCCCTGTGTGGCCACTATATTACCTCTGTGTTGCCACTGTATTACCCCTGTGTGGCCACTGTATTACCTCTGTGTTGCCACTGTATTACCTCTGTGTCACCACTGTATTACCCCTGTGTGGCCACTGTATTATCCCTGTGTTGCCACTGTATTACCTCTGTGTTGCCACTGTATTACCCCTGTGTGGCCACTATATTACCTCTGTGTTGCCACTGTATTACCCCTGTGTGGCCACTGTATTACCCCTGTGTGGCCACTATATTACCTCTGTGTTGCCACTGTATTACCCCTGTGTGGCCACTGTATTACCTCTGTGTTGCCACTGTATTACCTCTATGTTGCCACTGTATTACCCCTGTGTAGCCACTGCATTACCTCTGTGTTGCCACTGTATTACCTCTGTGTTGCCACTGTATTACCCCTGTGTAGCCACTGTATTACCTCTGTGTTGCCACTGTATTACCTCTGTGTTGCCACTGTATTTCCTCTGTGTTGCCATTGTATTACCCCTGTGTCGCCACTGTATTACCTCTGTGTTGCCACTGTATTACCCCTGTGTAGCCACTGTATTACCTCTGTGTTGCCACTGTATTACCTCTGTGTTGCCACTGTATTTCCTCTGTGTTGCCATTGTATTACCCCTGTGTTGCCACTGTATTACCTCTGTGTTGCCACTGTATTACCCCTGTGTTGCCACTGTATTACCTCTGTGTTGCCACTGTATTACCCCTGTGTTGCCACTGTATTACCTCTGTGTTTCCACTGTATTACCTCTGTATTGCCACTGTATTACCTCCGTGTTGCCACTGTATTACCTCTGTGTTGCCACTGTATTACCTCTGTGTAGCCACTGTATTACCTCTGTGTTGTTACTGTATTACCCCTGTGTTGCCACTGTATTACCTCTGTGTTGTTACTGTATTACCTCTGTGTTGCCACTGTATTACCTCTGTGTTGCCACTGTATTACCTCCGTGTTGCCACTGTATTACCTCTGTGTTGCCACTGTATTACCTCTGTGTTGCCACTGTATTACCTCTGTGTTGCCACTGTATTACCTCTGTATTGCCACTGTATTACCTCCGTGTTGCCACTGTATTACCTCTGTGTTGCCACTGTATTACCTCTGTGTTGTCACTGTATTACCTCTGTGTTGTCACTGTATTACCCCTGTGTTGCCAGTGTATTATCCCTGTGTTGCCACTGTATTACCCCTGTGTTGCCACTGTATTACCCCTGTGTTGCCACTGCATTAGCCCTGTGTTGCAACTGTATTACCTCTGAGTTGCTACTGTATTACCTCTGTGTTGCCACTGTATTACCCTTGTGTGGCCACTGTATTACCTCTGTGTTGCCACTGTATTACCTCTGTGGTACCACTGTATTACCCCTGTGTGGCCACTGTATTATCCCTGTGTTGCCACTGTATTACCTCTGTGTTGCCACTGTATTACCCCTGTGTGGCCACTATATTACCTCTGTGTTGCCACTGTATTACCCCTGTGTGGCCACTGTATTACCCCTGTGTGGCCACTATATTACCTCTGTGTTGCCACTGTATTACCCCTGTGTGGCCACTGTATTACCTCTGTGTTGCCACTGTATTACCTCTGTGTTGCCACTGTATTACCCCTGTGTGGCCACTGTATTATCCCTGTGTTGCCACTGTATTATCCCTGTGTTGTCACTGTATTACCTCTGTGTTGCCACTGTATTACTCCTGTGTTGCCACTGTATTAGCCCTGTGTTTCCACTGTATTACCCCTGTGTTGCCACTGTATTACCCCTGTGTTGCCACTGTATTACCTCTGTGTTGCCACTGTATTACCCATGTGTTGCCACTGTAATACCCCTGTGTTGCCACTGTATTACCCCTGTGTTGCCACTGTATTACCTCTGTGTTGCCACTGTATTACCTCCGTGTTGCCACTGTATTAAAATGTGTTGCCACTGTATTACCTCTGTGTTTCCACTGTATTACCCCTGTGTTGCCACTGTATTACCTCTGTGTTGCCACTGTATTACCCCTGTGTTGTCACTGTATTACCCCTGTGTTGTCACTGTATTACCTCCGTGTTGTCACTGTATTACCTCCGTGTTGTCACTGTATTACCTCTGTATTGTCACTGTATTACCCCTGTGTTGTCACTGTATTACCTCTGTGTTGCCACTGTATTACCTCTGTGTTGCCACTGTATTACCCCTGTGTTGCCACTGTATTTCCCCTGTGTTGCCACTGTATTACCCCTGTGTTGTCACTGTATTACCTCTGTATTGTCACTGTATTACCTCTGTGTTGCCACTGTATTACCTCCGTGTTGCCACTGTATTACCCCTGTGTTGCCACTGTATTACCTCTGTGTTGCCACTGTATTACCCATGTGTTGCCACTGTATTACCCCTGTGTTGTCACTGTATTACCCCTGTGTTGTCACTGTATTACCTCTGTGTTGCCACTGTATTACCCCTGTGTTGCCACTGTATTACCTCCGTGTTGCCACTGTATTACCCCTGTGTTGCCACTGTATTACGCCTGTGTTGCCACTGTATTACCTCTGTGTTGCCACTGTATTACACCTGTGTTGCCACTGTATTACCCCTGTGTTGCCACTGTATTACCTCTGTGTTGCCACTGTATTACCTCTGTGTTGCCACTGTATTACCTCTGTGTGCCACTGTATTAGCCCTGTGTTGCCACTGTATTACCCCTGTGTGGCCACTGTATTACCCCTATGTAGCCACTGTAATACCCCTGTGTTGCCACTGTATTACCCCTGTGTTGCCACTGTATTACATCTGTGTTGCCACTGTATTACCTCTGTGTTGCCACTGTATTACCTCTGTGTTGCCACTGTATTACCTCTGTGTTGCCACTGTATTACCCCTGTGTTGCCACTGTATTACCCCTGTGTTGCCACTGTATTACCTCTGTGTTGCCACTTTATTACCGCTGTGTCACCGCTGTATTACCCCCGTGTTGCCACTGTATTACCTCTGTGTTGCCATTGTATTACCTCTGTGTTGCCACTGTATTATACCTGTGTTGTCAATGTATTGCCGATGTGTTGACACTGTATTACCCCTGTGTTGCCCCTGTATTACCCCTGTGTTGCCACTGTATTACCCCTGTGTTGCCACTGTATTACCTCTGTGTTCCACTGTATTACCCCTGTGTTGCCACTGTATTACCCCTGTGTTGCCACTGTATTACCCCTGTGTAGCCACTGTATTAGCCCTGTGTTGCCACTGTATTACCCCTGTGTAACCACTGTATTAGCCCTGTGTTGCCACTGTATTACCCCTGTGCCACTGTATTACCCCTGTGTTGCCACTGTATTACCCTGTGTTGCCACTGTATTACCCCTGTGTTGCCACAATATTACACCTGTGTTGCCACTGTATTAGCCCTGTGTTGCCACTGTATTAGCCCTGTGTTGCCACTGTATTACCCCTGTGTTGCCACTGTATTACCCCTGTGTTGCCACTGTATTACCCCTGTGTTGCCACTGTATTACCCCTGTGTTGCCACTGTATTACCTCTGTATTGCCACTGTATTACCCCTGTGTTGCCACAATATTACACCTGTGTTGCCACTGTATTACCCCCGTGTTCCACTGTATTACCCCCGTGTTGCCACTGTATTACCCCTGTGTTGCCAAAATATTGCCGATATGTAGCCAATGTATTGCCATTGCATTACCTCTGTGTTGTCAATGTATTACCGATGTGTTGCAACTGTATTACCCATGTATTGTCGATGTATTGAGCATGCGTTGCTACAGTCTTGCCCATGTGCAGCCAGTGTAGCATTCATGTGTTGCCGCTGTATTGATCATGTGTCTTCAATGTAATACTCCTGTGTTGCCAATGTATTGACCACGCGTCCTCTCCCCTTCCCTCTACAGCATCTATACGAGCGACTGCATTGCCAAATCAAATGACAATCTAATCCTGAAATTTGCCGATGACACAGCCATTATCGGACGTGTGAAAGGTTCTGATGAAACGGCCTATAGAGAAGAAGTGGAAAGTGTCATCAGCTGGTGTGACGAAAACAAACTCATTCTAAACACAAAGAAAACCAAAGAAATGATCATAAACTTTCAGGCCGATGACCAAAGTCTCAGACCAGTTCTGATAGGAGATGCAGAAATAGAAAAAGTGAAAGACCTGAAATATCTTGGAATCACGATATCTGCTGACCTTAACTGGAGATCCCACACCACAAGTTGTGTGAAAAAATGCAGTCAGCGTCTTCACCTTCTTCGGCAGCTGCGTCAGTTCGATATCGACGAAAACATATTGAAAATCTTTTATATCGCCACCATCCAGAGTGTTTTGACTTTTGGATTTCTCGCGTGGCTAAGTAGTGCTCAAGCTGATGATAAGAAGAAACTCAAAAGAATTCAGAGAACAGCTGAGAAAGTTATGAAGACTTCTGTGCCACCACTGGAAGATCTGTACGCAGAAAGAGCGATGAAGAAAGCCGAAGACATCCGGAAAGATGTAAACCACCCTCTGAATCACTGCTATGAGATCCTGCCATCAGGGAAGAGATTCCGGACTGCAAGAACCCGAACGGAGAGGTTTCGGAAATCATTCGTCCCCGACTCCATAAGACTCTTAAACACTTCCAGACTGAACGTCTAAAGGGGCAAAGTTCATTCCTAATAATATCAGTGAAAAGCAACCACTGCAGAGGAGGGAGGAAGGACGGGGTGGGGATGGGGTAGGGGGATGTCGGGAAAGGTAGGGGATTGAGCAGTGGAGAGAAAAACAGACTAAGAAAAGAGCCATGAAGATTGTTTTCTTTACTTTTGTAAATAGTCACACTATTTTTCACTGTTTCCATTTCTAAAAAAAGTCTTAATATTTATAACAACTTTATGTATGTACATTTTTTGTCATAACACCTGTGTCTTATACATGTATGTACTGGACGAGACAAATTCCTAAAAAGGCGAATAAAGTATCGGTATCTGTATCTGTATCTGTAAAAAAAAGTATCATCCACGTGTTGTCACTGTATTGATCATGTGTTGCCACTGTATTGTCCATGTATTGCCAAGGTATAATCCACGTGTTGCCACTGTATTGTCCATGTATTGCCAAGGTGTAATCCACGTGTTGCCACTGTATTGTCCATGTATTGCCAAGGTATAATCCACGTGTTGTCACTGTATTGATCATGTGTTGCCACTGTATTGTCCATGTATTGCCAAGGTATAATCCACGTGTTGCCACTGTATTGATCATGTGTTGCCACTGTATTGTCCATGTATTGCCAAGGTATAATCCACGAGTTGCCACTGTATTGATCATGTGTTGCCACTGTATTGTCCATGTATTGCCAAGGTATAATCCACGTGTTGTCACTGTATTGATCATGTGTTGCCACTGTATTGTCCATGTATTGCCAAGGTATAATCCACGTGTTGCCACTGTATTGTCCATGTATTGCCAAGGTATAATCCACGTGTTGTCACTGTATTGATCATGTGTTGCCACTGTATTGATCATGTGTTGCCACTGTATTGATCATGTGTTGCCACTGTATTGATCATGTGTTGACGACGAAGCAGGATGGCACCAGGTGCTGTCCTTGCTGTAGACAAGCGCAAGTCTCCATTCCGTTCGTAAACGTGTCTCCTTTCGTGTGGCACTTTCCACCAGAGTCTCGACACACTGGGAAATACACACAAACGGACGCAGTTTTAAATGCCAATGCCAGCCGCTCATTTGAATATAGGTCGGTATAAATAGAAAGTGTTAACAGGTGGAGTACAGATTATGTGATCATTTATCTTTTGTACACCGTACCACAGGTAAGAAAATTCAGCTCACAATGCAATTATTAGGTCCCATTGGCGCTGACACCTGGCGCTAACATATGCATTCTACTCCAAAAACAGCAAGTATCTACCTTTAAGAACGGACCCAACATGCAGACAACTAAGGACGAATCGATGTATATCTCCAATGCCCTCAAACTCAGAGAGGGTAGGAATATCACCAGCACACGACACATTGGGAAAGAAACAGAGACACTTAGATGACGTGAAGTCTGCATGAGAATACTTGATCACTGCCAGTATCGAGTGTGATGTCTCACACATTGGGAAAGAAACAGAGACACTTAGATGACATGAAGTCTGCATGAGAATACTTGATCACTGCCAGTATCGAGTGTGGTGTCTCACACATTGGGAAAGAAACAGAGACACTTAGATGACGTGAAGTCTGCATGAGAATACTTGATCACTGCCAGTATCGAGTGTGGTGTCTCACACATTGGGAAAGAAACAGAGACACTTAGATGACGTGAAGTCTGCATGAGAATACTTGATCACTGCCAGTATCGAGTGTGGTGTCTCACACACTGGGAAAGAAACAGAGACACTTAGATGACATGAAGTCTGCATGAGAATACTTGATCACTGCCAGTATCGAGTGTGATGTCTCACACACTGGGAAAGAAACATAGAGACACTTAGATGACATGAAGTCTGCATGAGAATACTAGATCACTGCCAGTATCGAGTGTGGTGTCTCACACACTGGGAAAGAAACAGAGACACTTAGATGACATGAAGTCTGCATGAGAATACTAGATCACTGCCAGTATCGAGTGTGGTGTCTCACACACTGGGAAAGAAACAGAGACACTTAGATGACATGAAGTCTGCATGAGAATACTTGATCACTGCCAGTATCGAGTGTGATGTCTCACACACTGGGAAAGAAACATAGAGACACTTAGATGACATGAAGTCTGCATGAGAATACTTGATCACTGCCAGTATCGAGTGTGATGTCTCACACACTGGGAAAGAAACATAGAGACACTTAGATGACATGAAGTCTGCATGAGAATACTTGATCACTGCCAGTATCGAGTGTGATGTCTCACACACTGGGAAAGAAACATAGAGACACTTAGATGACATGAAGTCTGCATGAGAATACCAGATCACTGCCAGTATCGAGTGTGATGTCTCACACATTGGGAAAGAAACATAGAGACACTTAGATGACATGAAGTCTGCATGAGAATACCAGATCACTGCCAGTATCGAGTGTGATGTCTCACACATTGGGAAAGAAACATAGAGACACTTAGATGACATGAAGTCTGCATGAGAATACTTGATCACTGCCAGTATCGAGTGTGGTGTCTCACACACTGGGAAAGAAACAGAGACACTTAGATGACATGAAGTCTGCATGAGAATACTAGATCACTGCCAGTATCGAGTGTGATGTCTCACACACTGGGGCAGGTACGGATGCACTGACATCAAAGCGCACGCATGGATCTATATACGTATGCACGCACGCACTCACACACGCACATACATACACACATTCACACACACATTCACACACACACACACACACACACACAACACACCAACACATTAGCGCGCGCACGCACACACACACACACACACACACACACACACACACACACATACGCACAACACACCAACATATTCGCATGCACACACACACACACACACAACACACCAACACATTAGCGCGCGCACGCACACACACACACACACACACACACACACATACACATACGCACAACACACCAACATATTCGCACACACACACACACACACACACACACACACACACACACACATACGCACAGCACACCAACATATTCGCATGCACACACACCACATCCGCACACACACACACACACACACACACACACACATACACGCATACACGTTTACAAGTGCATTTATATGTACACAAACCTCACGCGTACGCATGCACGCACACACATATATGCACACGTACTCGCGCGCGCTCGCACTCGCATACATAAATGCATACACACACACACACACACACACACACACACACACACACACACACACACACACACACACACGGATTACGTGAGCGCATAAAATGGCGTTCTGGAGATCTCTGGACAAAATGGCCGCCTGTCAACTCACGCTTCGTGACCTTCAGTCCTGGAAAGGTCAAGTGGAAAAACGAGATCTCCCTCGCGCATGCGTACTCCAGACACGTGTTCTCCTCCAGAAAGGATTCCTGAAGCTTGAGACAACGACCACTCGGCATCCGACATCCTGGATAGACATAAAAAAGGAATGAAGATGGTTGGATGGATGGATGGATAAATGGATGGATGGATGGATGGATGGATGGATGGATGGATGGATGGATGGATGGATGGATGGATGGATGGATGGATGGATGGATGGATGGATGGATGGATAAGAAGGTGAATGGATGGATAAAAAGGTGGATGGATGGATAAATGACCGGACAGTGTGGAAGTGTGGAATTGTGGATGGATGGACGAACAGCGTGGATATGTGGATGGATGGATGGATGGATGGATGGATGGATGGGAGGGTGGATGGATGGATTGACGGATGGAGGGATGGACGGACGGATAGATGGATGAATGGGTGAATGGATGGGTGAGTTGATGGATGGATGGATGGACGGATGGATGGGTGAATTGATGGATGGATGAATATATAGATTAGAAGGTGCGTGGATGGATGGAGAGATGAGTGGAGGGATGGATAAATAAATGGATGGATGGTTGGATGGATGAGTGGGTAGACGGATAAGTGGATGAAAGGATGGACAGATGGATGATAGGATGAATGGACAAATGAATGGATGGATAGGTAGAAGGACGGATGAGTAGATGGATGGATGGCACATCCCGCCACGCTACGTTACGTCACACCACATCACACCACACCATACCACACCACACCACGAAACGTCACATCACATCACATCACATCACATCACACCACATCACACCACATCACACCACACCACGCCACGTCACATCACATCACATCACATCAGAAAACATCACACCACATCACATCACATCACAAAACATCACACCACATCACACCACATCACACCACACCATACCACGCCACACCACGCCACGTCACATCACATCACATCACATCAGAAAACATCACACCACATCACACCACATAACACATCACCACCTCACAACACTTCACATCAGATCACATTACATCACATTATATCACATCACATCACATCAAATTACATCACATCACATCACACCACACCAAACAACCTCAACACACTTCACATGACATCGCATCACATCACACAACACCACAATATATCACATTACATCACACCACACCACATCACATCACATCACACAACATCACATTGTATCATACCACATCATACCACACCACATCACATCACTTAACACCACCCAACACCACATCACACAACCCCATATCGCACCACACCACATCACACCACACCATACCACGCCACACCACGTCACTCCGCGTCACATCACACCACATCGTATCACATCACATCACACAACACCACATCATACAACACCACATCGCACCACACCACATCACATTACATCACATCACATCACATCACACAACGCCACATAACACAACATCACATTATATCACACCATACCACATCCCACCCCATCACACCACATATCACCACATCACATCACACCACATCACACAACATCACATCACATCACACACCACCACATCACACAACATCACATCGCATCACACCACATCACACAACATCACATCGCACCACACCACATCACATCACACCACATCACGCCACGTCACATCACATCACATCACACCACATCACATCACACAACACAACATCAAACAACACCACATCGCTCCACACCACATTACATCACATCACATCACACCACATCACACAACACCACATCGCACCGCACCACATCACATCACATCACATCACACCATATTATATCACATCAAACTACATCACATCAAATCACACAACATCTCATCACATCACTCCACACCACATCACATCACACCACTTCACATCACATCGGCCAATCACCTCAAACTCAATGAAGACAAGACTGAAGTGATTCTCATTGGTAGGGAAAAAAGCAGGCAATTGATCAGAGAAACACATATTAACATAGCGGGGGCAAACATAGCATTTGCCACAAGTGCGAAATATCTCGGGGTCATGTTAGATCAAAACTTGTCACCAGACCCCCAAATTCGTAAAATCATCTCCTCAGGCTACATGCACCTACACCGCATTTGGAGTATCAGGGATTGTCTGACTGAAAAGACTGCAGCAGCCCTGGTGGTGACTCTTGTGCTGTCCCATCTTGATTACTGCAACAGTCTGCTGACTGCTGCAACCAACGGTCAATTGCAGAAACTTCAGCGTTTTCAGAATTCTGCAGCTAGGGTAGTGAAGCGACTGCCGAGGTGGGCTCGCATAACCCCTGTGCTCAGTGACCTTCATTGGCTTCCAGTTCGCCAACGGGTGGAATTTAAGACCCTCTCCATCGTGTTTAAGTGTAAAACTGGTGAAGCCCCAACCTACCTCGGAGAACTCCTTAGACCTCACAACCCCACAAGGAATCTCCGTTCCTCAAAAAGAAGACTATTGATTGTCACACAAACAAGGTTACGGAGCTTCGGTGATCGCTCCTTCAGCGTTGTTGGACCGAGACTCTGGAACCAACTTCCTGAGGGTCTGAGGGTTAGTCCATCCTTGGCCGCATTTAAAACTGGCCTCAAAACTTTTTTATTTCGTCTTGTCGCGCCATGAGCATGTTTATCGTGATAATGGCGCAGTAAAAATGAAAATACATACATACATACATACATACATACATACATACATACATACATACATACATACATACATACATACATACATACATACATCACATAACACCACATCACACAACACCCCATCGCACAACACTACATCACATCACATCACATCACACCACATCACATCACATCACACAACTTTACGTCACATCACATCACATCACACCACACCACACAACATCACAACACTTCACATCACATCACATCACACAACACCACATTACATCACATTACATCACATCACACCACACCACACCACATCACATCACACAACACCACATCACACAACACCACATCGCACCGCACCACATCACATCACATCACATCACATCACATCACATCACATCACACCATATTATATCACATCAAACTACATCATATCACATCACACAACTTTACGTCACATCACATCACATCACACCACACCACACAACATCACAACACTTCACATCACATCACATCACACAACACCACATTACATCACATTACATCACATCACACCACACCACACCACATCACATCACACAACACCACATCACACAACACCACATCGCACCGCACCACATCACATCACATCACATCACATCACATCACACCATATTATATCACATCAAACTACATCACATCAAATCACACATCTCATCACATCACTCCACACCACATCACATCACACCACTTCACATCACATCACTTAACACCCCATCGCACAACACCACATCACATCACATCACATCACACCACATCACATTATATCACATCACATTACACACCATTATATCACATCAAACTACATCACATCACATCACACAACATCACATCACATCACGTCACATCACGTCACATCACATCTCATCACACCACATTATATCACATCGAACTACATCACATCACATCACCCCACATCACCCCACACCACACCACAACACATTACATCACATCACATCACACAACACCACATCACACAACACCACATCGCACAACACCACATTATATCACACCATACCACATCACATCACATCACATTACATCACATCACATCACATCACACCACATTATATCACATCAAACTACATCACATCACATCACATCACATCACATCACATCACATCACATCACATCACATTCTATCACATCAAATCACATCACATCACATCACATCACACCACATTATATCACATCAAACTACATCACATCACATCACATTACATCACATCACATTACATCACATTACATCACATCACATCACATTACATCACATTACATCACACCACATCACATCACATCACATCACATCACATCACATCACATCACATCACATCACATCACATACATCACATTACATCACATCACATCACATCACATTACATCACATTACATCACACCACATCACATCACATCACATCACATTACATCACATTACATCACATCACATCACATCACATTACATCACATCACATCACACCACATCACACTACATCACATCACATCACATCACATCACATCACATCACATCACATCACATCACATCACATCACATCACATCACATCACATCACATCACATCACATCACATCACATCACATCACATCACATCACATCACATCACATCACATCAATCACATCACATCACATCACATCACATCACATCACATCACATCACATCACACCACATCACATCTCACTGCACATCACATCACATCAAATACATCACATCACATCACATCACATCACATCACATCACATCACATCACATCACATCACATCACATCACATCACATCACATCACATCACATCACATCACATCACTTCACATCACATCACATCACATCACATCACATACATCACATCACATCACATCACATCACATCACATCACATCACATCCATCACATCACATCACATCACATCACATCACATCACATCACATCACATCACATCACATCACATCACATCACATCACATCACATCACATCACATCACATCACATCACATCACATCACTTCACATCACATCACATCACATCACATCACATCACATCACATCACATCACATCACATCACATCACATCACATCACATCACATCACATCACATCACATCACATCACATCACATCACATCACATCACATCACATCACATTACATCACATCACATCACATCACATCACATCACATCACATCACATCACATCACATCACATCACATCACATCACATCACATCACATCACATCACATCACATCACATCACATCACATCACATCACATCACATCACATCACATCACATCACATCACATCACATCACATCACATCACATCACATCACATCACATCACATCACATCACATCACATACATCACATCACATCACATCACATCACATCACATCACATCACATCACATCACATCACATCACATCACATCACATCACATCACATCACATCACATCACATCACATCACATCACATCACATCACATCACATCACATCACATCACATCACTTCACATCACATCACATCACATCACATCACATCACATCACATCACATCACATCACATCACATCACATCACATCACATCACATCACATCACATCACATCACATCACATCACATCACATCACATCACATCACATCACATCACATCACATCACATCACATCACATCACATCACATCACATCACATCACATCACATCACATCACATCACATCACATCACATCACATCACATCACATCACATCACATCACATCACATCACATCACATCACATCACATCACATCACATCACATCACATCACATCACATCACATCACATCACATCACATCACATCACATCACATCACATCACATCACATCACATCACATCACATCACATCACATCACATCACATCACATCTCACCACATTATATCACATCACATTACATCACATCACATCACATTACATCACATCACACCACATCACATCACATTACATCACATTACATCACATTACATCACATTACATCACATTACATCACATTACATCACATCACATCACATCAAATTACATCACATCACATCTCACCACATTATATCACATCAAACTACATCACATCACACCACATCACACCACACCACAACACATTACATCACATCACATCCCACCACATAACATCACAACACATCACATCACATCACCCCACACCACAGCACATCCCATCACATCACACTACATAACATCACATTACATCATATCACGTCTCACCGCATCACTACACGTCACATCACATCACATCACATCACCACACATTACATCACATCACATCACACCACACCACAACACGTCTCATCACATCAAATCACGCGACATCACACCACAACACATCACATCACTTCACATCACATCACATCACATTACATCACATCACATCACTTAACATTACATCACATCACATCACGTCACACCATGTCACAGCACAGCACAGCACATCACGTCACACCATGTCACGGCACAGCACATCACACCACAACACATCACACCACATCACATCACATCACACCACACCACATCATGACGCATCACCCCACCTGACCACATCACATCACATCACATCACGCGACATCATACCGCAACACAACACGCCACATCACATCACTTCACATCACAGCACATTACATCACATCACATCACGTCATACCATGTCACAGCACATCACAGCACATCACGTCACACCATGTCGCAGCACAGCACATGACACCACAACACAACACACCACATCACCTCACATCACACCACACCACATCATAACGCATCACCCCACCTGACCACATCACGCACCAGAGCGAGATGTCCGTATGTAGGCCAGGGATGGACCTGAAGTGACGCACTCTCTCCTCTCGCAGTCCTCCATTTCCTGTGCTTCCCCCACAGCCAGACACGTCCTGTCCTCCAGCTGGCAGCCTGCGCGGAAACAGCAATACGGTAGAGAAGAAACAAAGAAGAAGAAACAAACAGCCAGGTGAGGAACGCTTGGGCGATCTGCCATGTCATCCACTGGAACAGTGGTGTGGCCACAACGTATCTCGTCGAACTTCCTCCAGAGCTACATGCCCGGGCGATATTCTCAGAACCTCGTCTGGGTCACGTTTCCATGCTGCACTCCACAGCACCAGAAAGTCTGGAGAGAGAGCTCTTGGCAAGGCCGGGCCAAGACTCTGGAGCAACATTCCAGAGCAACCGAGAATGTCTTTCATCTCAACATGCTTTCAAATCCCGCCTGGAAACCCATTTGTTTGATCTTTAGATATTGTTGAGCGCCTTTAGTGTGCCTCGGGTGTGAGATTGGCGCTAGTATCAAGAAACTCCCAACGGAGCGAGGCAACAGACGGCCTTCAGAGGAAGGGCTCATGTCAACAAATGTTTCGGCCTTTTACACTCCCCGACACTCGGGGGGAGGGCCACACCTGGGCCGGGTTTGAAAATGCGAAGATCTCGGTAGATCTACGCAGATCTCGCCGAATGGGCAGTTTCATTCTTTGCTTGCTATCGAGCCAATCGTAGACGAGCGTAGATTGAGCGAGGCAGCTTGAGAGGTGCTTCCTTTTAAGATTCAAGATGGCGGACAGCATGAGTACAGTGCGCGCCGCCATCTTGGAGACAAATGTTCGGCGTGGATGCGTTGACCTGCATTCGATGTGTAAACTGTAGGAGGTTTCACGATCTATTAATGCATTCAACATACACCTTTGATAAATTAATGCTGTGCATGGCTTATATTTTCTTTGGATGGGTTGCTAGTATCTCGAAATAGAGCGTTTTCTGAATGAACCGGCAACACGTCGGCCATTGACATGTGGCTAGTTCACCTCTTGTCGTGACGTCTACGCATGCGCAATAGTTCGTCACGTTGGGTAGTTTTTTTTTTAGCTAGCTCTTACTGCGAAGCATGATCTTGCGACCAAGATCGACTACCTATTTTCAAACCCGCTCCAGGTTATAGCTCCAGGTGCCCGTCTGCTGCCTTCATCTGGGGCAGAAACTGCCTGCTTCCGCTGCAGTTGGACAGTAGGGCTCTGATCTCTGGCGTTCCGGCTGACCCTGCCATAGCCCCAGTGGTGTGGACTGTGTGGCCTACAGAACCCCTAGCTCCCACCCCGGCAGCAAGGATAGTAGTTGTGATTGCCTGGCTGTACAAGAGGTATACGCTGCACAAGAGGTATACGCTGCACAAGAGGTACACGCTGCACAAGAGGTATACGCTGCACAAGAGGTACACGCTGCACAAGAGGTATACGCTGCACAAGAGGTATGCGCTGCACAAGAGGTATACGCTGTACAAGAGGTACACGCTGCACAAGACGTATACGCTGCACAAGAGGTACACGCTGCACAAGAGATATACGCTGCACAAGAGGTATACGCTGCACAAGAGGTATACGCTGTACAAGAGGTATATGCTGTACAAGAGGTATACGCTGCACAAGAGGTATACGCTGCACAAGAGGTATACGCTGTACAAGAGGTATATGCTGTACAAGAGGTATACGCTGCACAAGAGCTACACGCTGCACAAGAGATATACGCTGCACAAGAGGTATACGCTGCACAAGAGGTATACGCTGTACAAGAGGTATATGCTGTACAAGAGGTATACGCTGTACAAGAGGTATATGCTGTACAAGAGGTATACGCTGTACAAGAGGTATACGCTATACAAGAGGTATACGCTGCACAAGAGGTATACGCTGTACAAGAGGTATACGCTGCACAAGAGGTATACGCTGTACAAGAGGTAGGCCTATACGCTGCACAAGAGGTATACGCTGCACAAGAGGTATACGCTGTACAATAGGTATACGCTGCACAAGAGCCAAATACATACACGCGTAGACGGATGTACGGACGGAGAGACAAACCAGGGAACAAGCATGGACTGACGTAAGATGCATGCTTTCATTGAGTTACGAACAGACGGGCGGACACACACTGAACTTACATACGGACGAAATGACAGACGGGTGGACCAACAGAAGGACACACGAATGGACGAATGATAAGACAGGCGGATGAACAGAGGGACAGACCTGTGGACTGACATTTCCAGACGGAAAGATGAACATGGCGGCAGACAGATGAGCGCAGAGTAGGACTGACAGACGCAACAACAAACCCAGACAGATGGACGGACAGACGGACAGAGGAGGGGGGGGGGGGGGGGGGGGGGGGACAAACGGAAGAACTACCAACTTGCTCTTGTCAGAAACATTACACTTTGAACTTTATAACAAGTAAAGACTGAATGGCTACAGATCTATATTTGTCTCACAAACAAAAAAGGAAGCCACTCACTTGTAGCTTTCGATCTAACATTGCAACAAAGCAAATAAACAACGTTGCATAAATCAAGGCTGATAAGAATCGACTGAACTCCACGATGTACCCTCTACGTAAGGTCATGACTGGAAACAGGTAGGCAGGGACCACCGTAACACCAAGGTTTTTGGTCAACTAGGGACTTTTCTGTGACGTAACCCGACGTCCCCGTTGAGCAAAACTGGCAGCAACTGGAGGATGAGGGAGCGCCCAGCGTGCTACTCTTGTGAAATGGATGAAGAGAAAGTAGACACGTATCATCACTGACTAGGTTTCTCACCTGTAATTGTCTCCTCCAGAGACACCTGTCCTTGACCCTTGCGGACGCAGGTGAGGGAGCTGCAGCCTCTAGCGCGCGCCACCGCCATGCTGGAGCCCACTGGCAGACAGGTGCTTCTGTCCACTGCACACTCTGTTGCCATGGAGACAACAACGGATATATTCATCCCTTTATTCGTTCACTCGGTCTTTTGTGTGTATGTGTGTGAACTTGTATGGTGCTGGTCTCCACCCCATAGGGGTGCTCAAAGCGCATTTTTAAGAAGTGTCATAGTCTGCTAAAAAAGAGCGTCTTCAACAGTCTTTTGAAGGACTTGTAGGAATCACATTTCCTGATGAACATGGGAATGTTTTCCCACAAATTTGGTCCAGCACATTAGAAGGAGCGGTGGCCATTTGATTTTAGTTTCATTTCTGGAGTCACTAACAATCCCTGAGATGAAGAACGAAGGATTCTTGTTGGAATATAGGGTGTCAGTAGCTCACGCAGATATGATGGAGCACATTCGTTCACACACCTGTATACCAAACACAGAATTTTGGAATCAATTCTAAAATTTATTGGAAGCCAGTGAAGGTCTTTAAGCACTGGAGTTATGTGTGCCTGGGGAGGTTCATTTATCAAGTCAATCATTCTGGAATGATTTTTAGTGTCAGATTTGTATGTCAGCCATGTGGTCCGTCTTCATTTATTTATTCGTTTGTACATTCGTTCGTTCATTTACATACTCTCTCGCTCTAATGTTCGTTACTTGTCATGATCCAACAGGCAGACAAATGTATTTGTACATGCATACTCCGTTGCCATGAGGCAACAAAGTAGCCTTTCTTCCTTCCTTCCTTCCTTTCTTCCTTCCTTCCTTCCTTCCTTCCTGGTTTCCTTCCTCCTTTCATTCCTTCTTTCACTCACTCAAGGACCCATCCATCCATCATGACTTACCCATTCATTCATCTACCAAATCATTTCTTCATTCTTCGAATTTTCGTTCGTTCGTTAATTTCTTCTTTCCTCTGCATTCCTCAAATTAATTTATGTTATTCATGCACAAGATCCATCGAAGGATGCAGGTAATACAATTAACTTTTCCCCTACATATCCTTTCCAGGCTGTGTATTGGTGAAGGCACACTGGATGTATGTGCACTGAATCACGCATTCATTCATTCATTCATTCATTCATTAATTCATTCATTCATTCATTCATTCATTCATTCATTCATTCATTCATTCATTCATTCATTCATTCATTCATTCATTCATTGATTCATTCATTCATTCATTCATTCATTCATTCATTCATTCATGCATTCATTCATTCATTCATTCATTCATTCATGCATTCATTCATTCATTCATTCATTCATTCATTCATGCATTCATTCATTCATTCATTCATTCATTCATTCATTCATTCATTCATTCATTCATTCATTCATTCATGCTATCGTTCATTCATTCATTCATTCATTCATTCATGCATTCATTCATTCATTCATGCATTCATTCATTCATG
>JAWQFJ010001229.1:277909-280409 GCA_034096865.1 Theodoxus fluviatilis
AGCTGTACAGTGGAAACACCGCGACCATCAACACGTTGTGTGTTAATCCAGTCTTCAAGTTCGTCTTCAAGTTTTGGCCAACGTGCTTTGCAACCTCGGAATGCTTTCTTGGACTTCTTGCACTTGGCAAGTTCACCTTCCTGTTTTCGCCACCGCCGAACCATAGATTCGTTGATGCCTAGTTCTTGGGCGGCAGCGCGATTCCCTTTCTCCATAGCTTTGGCGATGGCATCCAGTTTGAAAGCTGCATCATAGACTTGGCGACGTGTTTTCGGCATTACTTTCGGTCTTGTGTGTGTTACTTCTGTTGGGTTGAATGTGTAACTGATCGATCATTCCTAACTTTGACTGCCAACTCACAGCTGTATGTGCCGTGTGAGTGTGAGTTGTTGTCATACGACGAACTTTGCATAGCAACAATAAACTTAAAGGTAAGTGAGCGAATTCAAGTCCACTTTCTCGAGAAAAATCCATAGATTGGCCGCACCGGTTTATAAGCCGCAGGGGTCCGTTCTTGAAAAAAAAAAGGCGCGGCTTATAGGCCGGAATTTACGGTACCAAACATTTTAACATAAAAGTACCATTTGATCGGATAATAAGGTGAAAGAAAGCGACGAAAACTCATATTTCGAGTGAAAAAGTCATGTCATTCATATGTAAGTAGGTCACGCTCTTTGTTTCGGATGAACCACCTTCTAGTCTATGACGATAGCGCAACAGTGTGCTCTGTCTTTAGTTGTCTGAACAGGATCAGATGGGGAGATGTCACAGCACTGAAGACCGTGTTTCAGACTGTCTTTGCAGTGTTCGCGTGGGCGGTGTAAATGTTGCGACTGGTTTCTGTGGCCAACTCCTATCTGTAACGGGGTTCTTCTAGCTTGTGTAGGGAAGTCGAAGTCCATAAAATCCCGTGGTCGTTTTAATATTAAAATAACTGTATTCATTTTGCCTTGGGCTGTTGTTATTTGTTGACTCCAGCCAAAAACCAAGGCTACAGCAAGATGTTGTTATGTTGTACTGTTATGTGGGGGATTATCTTCAGCCGTGGTAAGATCCTAACATAACAACTGGCATTCTCTGGAGACAGAGATCAAATCCCCTGAAGACGGAGTGTGGCTGCCTGTATGGCGGGGTGTTCAAAAACAGTCACACACGCAATCATCTCACCCACTTGGGTGATCCTGGGAGTGTTTAGCCCAGGTACGCAACAACAACAACAACTGTATTCATACACTGGTCGACACACGGCGACAAAAATCAGTAATCAGCATTACCATAATAACTTCAATCTTGAGACTGGCTTCTCAGGGGACACAGTAACTGTTGTCAATGCTTTTACACGTGTCTTCTTCTCTGTCGTGCACTCTCTTCATCGAGCTCTCTCCTAGGACGCTGTAGCTCATGTGCACTCTCTGGTGTACACCTCACTCTAAAGGCTACGACAGACGTACCGTTTTCCCAAGCCGATTTTGAGGCCGATTTGGCCTGACCGTTGTGTAAAAATCGGGTTGATAGCCACACGCAACGATAAACAGTCGAGCCGTGCCGACCTTTGTTGAAGACATCCCAAGTAACTGGTTGGGCATTCAACTGACTTATCAAATATTCATTCTGTTCTCTGTTCAGTTTTGTCTTGGCCGCCATGTTTGTCAAAAGTTATTCAGCAAGACGCTTTCTGATTGGTTGAAATCTTGGAATCGGTCTGGACCTGGTCGGTAGAATAGAGCATGCTCTATTGACAATAATCGGATCGGATTGTATGCAAATGAGTCGATCGTTTGCAATCTTGACCGGATCGGCAGCAAAATCGTGGTACAAACGGTACGTCTGTCGGCGCCTTAAGGGCACACTCCCGCAGAGAGCTGATCACGCCCAATGCATGACTGTTCGCACTCATGTATCTTCTCGGGCTCTCAACTTTTCTTGTGTGCTCTCCCTTTTGTCTTTCCGCTACGCCTTGTGTACTTTTCTACAGGTTCCAGAATCTTCGAGAACCGAGCACGATGTACTCCATTTTCTGGAAGCTGCGCGAATGACGTCAAGTGGCACTTCTAAAGTCTGACTACGTCACGTAACTAAGCAACGACAAGGGCGAGGAGACTGACGTAAGCAGCTCAAAAGCGCCACGATGTTCCGGCACATTCCAGAACCTTCACAACATAACCACCATCTGAGAGGAGAATAACGAGGGGGCGATCCACCTTCACTTCAACTGAACATGGCTTGGCAGGAGAAGAGCCTCACCTGAAAAGTCTTGCGATGGACCAGTGGCGGCACACACAGGAACACGAGCAGTGCCCAGGAGGAGGAACAGAAGAAGAAGGAAATCCATTCTGAAGCATGAAGACGTGTTCATGAACAAACATGTAGGTTCATCTTTGGTGGTCTCAGTCGTATAGAGTGCCGTGTGGTGCTTCTTAAATTTCATTTTTGAAATGGGTGCCGAGATGGATGGAAGAATGGATGGATGGGTGAGTGAATAACTGGATGGATGAATAGA
>JAWQFJ010001229.1:289035-296535 GCA_034096865.1 Theodoxus fluviatilis
AATGCATAAATGGCTTAAGCCTTTTTGTAAATGCGTCGCTGTTATCTCTGTGAAGTTATTTTGTACATGAGAGATGTGCCGTCGTTGCTGCAGGTTCATTGGAGGATTCACAATGGATGTCATCGGCCGCACTGCTTTTGGACTGCAAACTGACACCCAGAAAAACCCAGACAACCAGTTTGTGAGGGCAGCGAAAGCATTCTTTGACTTTGGACCTGTTTTGTTGATTTCATGTACGTATTTGGTGCTATTGCTCTAACCACCTTCGAGAGACACTCTCACCATCTTTATGGTTGGGAAGGCAGTGTAGCATGATTACAATGTGTGTGTGTGTGTGTGTGTGTGTGTGTGTGTGCGTGTGTGTGTGAATGTGTGTGTGTGTGTGTGTGTGAGAGAGAGAGAGAGAGAGAGAGAGAGAGAACGGACGAATGAACGAACAATTTTTTTTTGTGAAGACCTAAAGGCCCATTACAATGACAACAAAGTGACGCGAAACAGTAACTAAAATGCGCGTGTGTCAACAAAACTGGAAACCAGTTGTGGAAAGTTTGCAATGCATGAACCATCAACACCAGCTTTATGGTTGGGAAGGCAGTGTAGCATGATTACAATGTATGTGTGTGTGTGTGTGTGTGTGAGAGAGAGAGAGAGAGAGAGAGAGAGAGAGAGAGGGAGAGAGGGGGAGAGAGAGAGAGGGAGAGAGAGAGAGAGAGGGAGAGAGAGAGAGAGAGAGAGAGAGAGAGAGAGGAGAGAGAGAGAGAGAGAGAGAGAGAGAGAGAGAGAGAGAGAGAGAGAGAGAGAGAGAGAGATCTACAATGCCATTGTATGCAGCTGCTTTGTGAATGAGGCTGTCTGTTTTGTGAAGCTTGAGTTAAATGCTGGTGATAAAAGACGAGTTTTTAGTTTCAAGCCGAGGAATGTTTTCATAGCGAGGGTTCGTACAATGCCCTTCTCACAATTACAATGAGTTTGGATGGGTTTTTTTAAGCTGATCTAACTAACAACGACAGAAAGTAAACATGGGCGGTTCTGTGAGATCATTAGAACAAGAAATACGGTCAGCCACAACTGTAGTATTGCACGGTTTGTTAACATTTGTGTCTCTTACTGCGTTTAGGGTGAAACCAAATTTCTTATAACAAACTGTAAGTTTGGCTTTTCTCTGCCAGTGTGTTCTTGAAAACTGATCATGACAGTGAACTATGAGTTGTTTGCAGTAACTCATTTTTGCCCAACTGAATTCTTATGGTAGTAAAATCATGTGAGATGATTATGCATGTTGCTCAGTTCTGTATGGAAAATGAAAAGATTCAATTATTCGTGCTCGTCTGTTTCAGTTTTTTTTCCATTTCTGGGACCGGTGGTAAAGTTTTTCAAATATCAGCCTGCAGGTCAGAAAAACGTCGACTTTTTCTCTGATGTGACCATGGCTGCCCTGAAGGAGAGACAAAAGAATGCCTCTGTGGTAAGATCTAGACAGTGGAGTCTCCCAGGCAGATAGACAAAAACACTACTGCATAGGAAATACTTAAATGGGGTTTGTGGAAACCTTTTGGTGGCTCAAGCAACTAATCACACACACACACACACACACACACACACACACACACACACACACACAAACACACACACACACATACACACACACACACACACACACACACACACACATGCACACACACACATACATACCCCAGTTGCTCAGAGAGTAAAAGGTCGATTAATATGTGCCTTCCATTCAGTGCAACTTATAATAGACGATAAAAAGACAACATCTGAATAGTGAAGGAACTTTGGCCATTTATGATTCTGTAGCAGACATGCGTAAACGTATGCATTAGAATGCCTTTTATTCTTACATGACTACTTGTCTGAAAAGTGGTAAGACTTTTTTATGCTGACACTTTTGTTAATTGCGCTATACATCAATAGACCTAATAATATTTTAAACATTAAATGTGTTATGTACGGTGTGCCTCATACACAGTGATGCTACTTTTGGTCGTCCTGCCTGCTGTGTTGGACTTTCGGATGCTGACACTGGGATTGTCTCAAAGAGTATTTCTCAAAGGAATGTAAAACTGGGCACATCAAACTTATTTGCAAACCAGTTTTCATTTATATGTTTCTGACTGTTGGTCAGAAGCAATGCAAAATCTCCTAAGTATGGCACTGAAAAACTTGAATGTCATACAATGTTAGGTGACAATTCGTTTGAGAATATTGAAACATTTATTTTTCTAGTGATGCTTCTTTGTAAGCGTGTCTTTGTGTGGTTACCTACTTGGATGATTAGCCCTTTTCTTTGTGACTGTAGCAGATTGCACTCCGTGAATTTGTGTTTCTTTGCTTGTGTGAGGAGATCATAACTCACAACCTGAATAGAATTGAATTTTAAATGTATAATTGCTTGAGAGGTGTTCACTGTATAACGGCCTCGAGGCCAAGGGAGATTGAGAAGAAACGAAAGGCTAGATCGAAGCCGACAACACGTATGAAAGCCTAAGTGCCTGTTGTTTAAGAAGCTTGATTGGACGCAAGGCTGAAACGCGTCTACAGTGACTAGTTTGCACCTTTAGAAGATATTAACAATGGCACCGAACTGAATGTAACATTTCAAAATGTGTATTATCAAAAACATGTAAATGACATATCTTTATAAATGCTGCAACTACCATACATAAATTGCATTAAATTAAGGGGGAAAATAATGCAGAGTTCTATAACTAAAGGATGTTTTTACAGAAAAGAACATTCTTTGTTTAAAACCGGTTTTGAATAAGAGATATCGTACGGATTGTGTGCTGCAGAAATATGGAGACTTCCTGCAGATGATGGCAAATGCTGAAGTGAGTGCGGATGATGAAATTGATGAGGAAATTGACCACAGACAGGCTCTTCAGACATCTGTCAAGTGGTCAAACAAAGGTAAACTTTTGTTTATTGATCTCGTTTGACTCATGTCACTATCATACTTTGTACCTCAATCATTTCCTCCGTTACTTCGGGAAAATTTGTCAGCCATATTTTCGCAGCCATCTTTGTGCCAAAATTTATTCGACCTAGATTTTGGAGCCACATATTGCAAAGGTTGTAATGAGGCCTTTTACACATACTCGTATATTTCTCTGAGTCTACATCATAATGTTTTATATTCTCATTCTCCATTGATCTCTTGGATATGTGTTTATTTTTGTTCAGTAATTATAAAGTAGTATTGTTCTTGTTGCTTCTGCTGTCGCCGTCGCCGAAATAGATGTAAACGCCTTTGCCTAGCTTGACTGAATATCGTACACTGTTGCCTGATACTCAGCTACAGAGCTTTCCACTGCAGACTGCCCCTGCCTTGACGTAATCAGCACGCAAAACCCCCTAATATTATTATCAGCCTGATTTCTGACGCATTTTGTAGCATTGAATCTTCTTTGCACTCCTCCCATACGTTGTTTTATCTGCGTAGTTTTTAATCAGTGCAGAGAACATGATAGAAGCATTCTTAGCATTAAAACCTTTCTATAGCAGGAGTATATTCAACTGTTTATTTCTGTGTGGCAGTCATATTATGAAGCTATCGAACAACCACGTGGATGATGAAAACATTTTGATGAAAGGACAAAGCTATGGAATACAGTTATCTAGACAATTTGTCAGGCGCATCAAAAGACGCAATGAATGGGAGTTCATCCGTCGTCATCAAGAAATATACCTTCTTCACATTTCCCCAGCCCCACTCTACCTTAAAGAAATCTTCAGCCACCAATAAGTTAAGTAACAAAGATTATCTACCATTGTCGTCCCCGAATTGCATCTGACGTGATGTTTCAGGATTGACCAAGGAGGACATCATTGGCACTGGAATCCTGTTCCTGGTGGCGGGCTACGAAACCACAGCTACCACACTCTGCTTCACCCTGCACCTGCTGGCCTTGAACCCCGAATGCCAAGAAAAGGCCAGAAAAGAGGTGGATAAGGTGCTACAAGGGGTGAGTGACGCCATAGATTTAATTCTATCATGACAAACAAGCAATGTTTACATCCTCAGAGTGACATACTTCTCTAAATGTGTTTTTGAGCTTTCTAAGGTACTTTTGCCACACCCGCCCTTTTCCTATTCGGTACAGTATTTAAGTCAATTCATGTTATCAATATGTGAAGTGACATTTATGAAGTAAAATTATCCCTATTTTATTTGAATGACAAGGGATTTTCATTATACAATTCTTTATAAGGGAACCAGCAATAAAGATACGAGGATGGCTTGGAACACCTTGCTAAATGCACTGCAGTGATGTAAACTTGAAACGTACACTCGAGCCGAAGCAGAGTTAGTGAAGAGCTCTTCAGAGAAACTTTTATACAGAACCGCAGCCCTGTAGTATACAGCCAGTAAAACAGTTGACCATCTCGGTCGGGGACAGAACCCAAAACCTCCTGGTTAACGTCCGAGTGCTAGATGCAGGGATCAGAGAAAAACTATGTGGGCGTTTTCAGTCATATTCGTATTTCACTTTTGCAATGTGGCTTTGCAGGGCAAGGTCACCCAAGAGAAGATGGCAGATCTGCATTACCTGGAGATGTGCTTGCTGGAGACCCTCCGACACTACTCTCCCTTCCCTCGGTAGGAATGGGCTCTTCTAGTCTGCTGCTGCAATATCTCTCTCTCTCTCTCCTCTCTCTCTCTCTCTCCTCTCTCTCTCTCTCTCTCTCTCTCTCTCTCTCTCTCTCTCTCTGTCCCTCTCTCTCTCTCTCTCTCTCTCCTCTCTCCCTCTGTCCCTCTCTCTCTCTTTCACACACTCTCTCTCCTCTCTCTTTCTCTCTTTCACTCTCTCTCTCTCTTCTCTCTCTCTCTCTGTCCCTCTCTCTCTCTCTCTTTCACTCTCTCTCTCTCTCTTTCTCTCTCTCTCCTCTCTCTCTCTGTCCCCATCTCTCTCTCTCTTTCACACACTGTCTCTCTTCTCTCTCTGTCCCCCCCTCTCTCTCTCTTTCACACTCTCTCTCTCTCTTCTCTCTCTCTCTCTCTCTTCTTCTCTCTCTCTCTCTCTTCCTCTCTCTCTCTCTCTTCCTCTCTCTCTCTTCCTCTCTCTCTCTCTCTCTCTCTCTCTCTCTCTCCTGCGCCTCTCTCTCTCCTCAGTCTCTCTCTCCTCTCTCTCTCTCCTCTCTCTCTCTCTGTCTCTCTCTCTCTCTCTCTCTCTCTCTCTCTCTCTCTCTCTCTCTCTCTCTTGTTCCTATACAAGAAAGTAAAATTTTGTGTGCAATAAAACGGATCAGGGGGGGCAAATCTGCCGGTCCTGACGAAGTTGCAGGGGAGATAATTACAAATTCAGGACAGCATGTCATTCCGTTTCTGTGTAGGCTGCTAAATTGCATGTTTTGTGACGGGAAGTACCCAAAAAGCTGGTCTAAAGCCTTCCTTATACCAATAAACAAAAAGGGAGCGATTGGAAACCCTGAAAACTACCGAGGGATATCACTTCTGAAAGTTTTCGGGAAACTGTTTTCTAGTATACTGAGCCAATGACTACAGCTATGGGGGGAGGTGAATGAATTGATTGCAGAGGAACAAGCCGGCTTTCGCCGAGGTTATTCTACCGTTGATAATATCTTTACTTTGCATTCTGCGGTAGAAAAGTACCTACATAGAAAGAAAAAACTGTATGTAGCTTTTGTTGATTTTAAGCGTGCTTTTGACAGTGTAAATAGAAATGTTTTGTGGAGAGTCCTAGAAAACTATGGTATTGTGGGTAATATGCTAAAAATACTTCAGTGTATATATAACTCTGTTCAATGCTGTGTGAAGTGCGATGATGGCCTCACGGACTACTTTGAATGTCCCATGGGGGTTAGACAGGGCTGCAATTTGAGTCCGATAATTTTTTGTTACATAATGGACGAAATTGCAAAAAAGGTTAAGAAGTTGGGCAAACACGGTGTACAGTTCTTGCCCAACACTGACCAATTGCACCTGCTCTTGTTTGCAGATGATGTGGCATTGATAGCAGACTCGGTTGTTGGCTTACAGAATCAAATATCTGTCCTCATAGATAAAGCAGATGAGCTTGGATTAGTTGTAAATCCTGTCAAAACAAAAGTTGTTATTTTCCGATTGGGAGGGCATGTTGCAAGACACGAAAAATGGTCACTGGGAACAGAAAGTCTCGAGACAACAAATGAATATAGCTACTTGGGCATGATGTTTTCCACAAAACTGTGTTCAAATACTGCTTTAAGAAATCTGGCGGACAGAGGCAAGGCAGGGGTGATGCAAATTCTTCGTTTTATACGCAAATTAGACTTTGTGTCCCCTCATGTTTTCTTTAAGATGTTTGATGCACAGATACAACCGATTCTGTTATACGCGTCTGAGATATGGGGTCTAGGAGACTGTGAAGTGATTGAAAATGTACATATGTATGCCTTGAAAATGTTCTTAAATGTGAGTATCAAGACACCAAATACCATGGTATATGGGGAGACTGGAAGGTATCCACTGCATATCAATGCGAAATTGAGGTCAGTGAAATATTGGCTGAAACTGTTGAAAATGGAAGACTCCAGATTACCCAAATTAGCATACAACATGATGGTTAAGCAAGTTCATAGCAATAACTGGGCAACAAAATTAAGACGTCTTTTACTTGAATATGGCTTTGAAGAACAATGGACTACACAACGTGTCTCAGAAGAACGAAGTTTCGTCAAGACACTGAGGGAAAGATTGATAGACAAATTTAATGAGGCCTGGGGAAAAAAACTGGTGGATAGTGATCGGTTTTCTGTATATCGCTTATTTAAAAAATCGAGAGAGTTGGAAAGATTTTTATGCAGTGTAGATAAAAAGGTTTTTAGAGAGATAATCACTCGTTTTAGATTAGGAATAAGTGACTTAATGTGCCATAGATTACGTTACTGTACTGACAGTCCTGCTATTTGTCCATTATGTCATCAAGAGACGGAAAATGAGATACACTTTTTGTTCAAATGTCCTCATTTTGCAGATCTGAGAAATAGATATATAAGTTCTAGACAAAATAATGATACCGATGACCTGGTGGATATTTTATCGTCGCAGAATGAAGCTGTGATTAGAGACTTGGCAGCATATTTGTATTTTGCCTTCAAAAAGAGGAAACACTGTAATAATCCTAATTAAGCATTGTTGTACGGGCTGGTGGCCTAACAACAAAAGAGTTCAAGTTCGAGTTCGAGTTCCTCTCTCTGTCTCTGTCTCTGTCTCTGTCTCTGTCTCTGTCTCTCTCTCTCTCTCTCTCTCTCTCTCTCTCTCTCTCTCTCTCTCTCTCTCTCTCTCTCTCTCCTACCCCCCCCCCTAAACACACGCACGCACACAAGCATACACACTCTCTCTCTCTCTCTCTCTCTCTCTCTCTCTCTCTACTGCGCCTCTCTCTCTCTATCTCTCTCTATCTATCTATCTATCTATCTATCTATCTATCTATCTATCTATCTATCTATCTATCTATCTATCTATCTATCTATCTATCT
>JAWQFJ010001229.1:301535-311535 GCA_034096865.1 Theodoxus fluviatilis
GTCGTCCCCGGTTGCAGCTGCCCACGACGAGTTCTCTATAGAGCAGCTATCTGGGAATCCTGAACTCGTCCATACAACTGACATGTCCAGCTCGTGGAAGCACTTGCTTGGATACACTTGCTTGCAAATGACAATATTTGTGATGCTGGTAACTGACATGCTCATGAAATGAACAAAAAAGGGACTACAAGACTGGAACGTTTTATTTTCAGTATGTATGTATTTCACTACAAGCAACGGTGTAGGATTCCAGCAACTCTTTCCATCTCCTCTACATACAAACATAAACTTACCAGTAATACTTTACTGCAACTGAATCATTTGAACATACTTTGTATTTTCCTATTCTTTTTATCACATGCTCTCACTGTTCCCACTGGGCCCACCCAACACCAGTCTGGGTGAAGAGCGAGGAAGTCTTCACCAAGTTCCTTGCTCCGGCCCATGACTGACATTAGGGCTGCTTATTCTGGTAGCTGCTCATGGCATGCAGACTGCTGGAGTCAAGACCTGCGCAGCATTAAGTCACAAGGGCTTACCAACATTTTGACATGCACTCAAAACAACGAGAAATTGTAGATCCCTACTAGATGATGGGCAACTTTTAATATTAATGACAAGACTTCTACTGCTTCCTTATTACAACACAAACATTTTAGACCAGTTGAGGGAAAACTGAAATGTCAAGCTGTTATACAAATCTAGCTTTTCAGGACAAGTTTTAGAACATCTTCAGGTCGTTTAATACTTTTAATGTGGTCGTTCGGGAAGTTCTCGTTAAAGAATTAAGTATGATTTAACGTTCTCTTTTCTGTATTTCTAGATTAAATTGAACTGAAAAATCAGCCAGAAAAGGGCGTGAAATACGATGGTGAGATTGTGTCACTCCATCTGTTTGCTTGCAATGATTTTCATTAAGAACAAGAAGGCCTTCTCTCAGAAGTGTCAAAGTTGATTTGAAGAACATTTGCTGTTAACAGAATTTTGTTTGAGAGACAATGGATGCACTGACAATGTCCCTTACTGTTTAGAAGACAGTCACCGTTTACCTTGTATGATGGTTATCTTTTGTCATGCTTTTGCCAAGAATGTCTAATTGCGGGTGCCTAGAAACCAAGATGTGTATCGGCACTCTCATGCACGACTACCTAATCCATTAATAATAAGACTCTTCATGTACGAAGTACACACACAATAGAGAATCATAGTAGCGTCCTCCACGAACTGACATCCACTTCGCAGTGACGATTTTCGTATCTAAATCAGGGTGCGCGCGCATCACAAGAAAGTGACGAACTTCGTATCTCTTATGTCGAATAGAACAACAGACGACGTGTTGACAGGATCACGATGAAGGGAATCGAAATTGGGTCACAAAATAGCCGTTTGGCGATTAAATAACCATACATTTAGCACCAGACTTTCCATTTACTCATTAAATAAGGCAAGCATCGCATAACTTTATGTTTTGATTAAGTAGTAAGGAAAATCGAGCAATTTAAAACGTGAAGCGTGACATCTTTTGGGTCGCTATTCTTTTGTAGGCCAACCAGTTGGTCGCTAAAACTACGCCTGAAATGTTTACTGTTTGTCAGTCAAGCCCTTTTATTTTACAAATCAGCAGTTGAAACGACATGGTATCATTTTCTTGTGATTACAGTAACGTTAGGACAACTGAATAATGCAAAAATACTCACCGAAAAGAAGTTCGGCTAATTGTCTGTTTTCACGAAGTACGTATGGGCAAAACCTGCGCATTTCACATCGCAGACAACCGGATGTGATGTGCCAGCACAAAGTGTGACGTAGAATGCAAGAATTTATCACCGCGAAGTGAATTTCAGTTCGCAGAGGACGCTACTATGATAGTCTTCTATCTCTCTCCCTCTCTCTCTCTCTCTCTCTCTCTCTCTCTCTCTCTCTCTCTCTCTCTCTCTCCTCTCTCCCTTTCTCTCACGGACGGACAGGTAGACACGCAGACAGAGACACACATACATATACGCAGTGGCAGACAGACACACTCTCTCATTCTCTGTCTCTCTCTCTCTCTCTCTCTCTCTCTCTCTCTCTCTCTCTCTCTCTCTCTCTCTCTCTCTTAGTCTCTCTGTCTATGTTTCTCTGTCTGTGTCTCTCTGTTTCTGTCTCTCTTTCTCTGTCTCTCTTTCTTTGTCTCTCTTTCTCTGTCTCTCTCTCTGTCTCTTTCTCTCTCTCTCCCTCCCTCTCTCTCTCTCTCTCTCTCTCTCTCTTTCTCTGTCTGCCTGCCAGCGGGTCAGCCTGTCTGTTTGTCTGTCTGTCGGTCTCTCTCTCTCTCTCTCTCTCTCTCTCTCTCTCTCTTTCTCTCTCTCTCATGCACACACACGCGCGCGCGCGCGCACACACACACACACACAGAGGTAAAGACAGACAGGCAGACATACAGACAGGTGGGCGGGCGGGCAGGCAGGCAGGTAGGCAAGCAGGCAGACAGACAGACGTGCATACACACATGCAGAAAAACCGAGGCATCCTGTATTGCCCATTATAAAAATGTTAATAGCTTTATCATTAAGAATACATATTTTAAATTAGAACATGCTTAAAAAAATAGCAAGCTTTATAGTATCATACTTTTAATTTACTCATTTAAAGATTGTAATTTTGACAACTTTGTGAACAAGCATTGTTTATAATCATGGATATGCTGCTACTTATAATTCCATAATCATAAATTGTTTGATAAGGTTTTCACATCATTCCAAAGACACTAATGACATTTTGCCTTTATGTACATTGTCCCAAATGGTAGCATGTAATCGTCTCAGTTGTTACATTCAGTATATTTGTACATCCGTTTATTCTCACCAGAATGACAATGGTTCTTATGTAAATTTTGGTACCCTTGACTGTGATGTAAATACCTTTTGACTGTTCAACACAAAAGGCCCTCTACACAATTCCACTTTGCGTAAAGACTTAAAATACCATGAAGGATCAGGATTTTACGTTCTGATTGATTTGAATTATCCTGCGCTTCGGTTTTTGTGGAAGTTATTGTTCTTATTGTTTTAATAAATGAAGCACTGAATATGTGTGTTTGTGCACGTGATACATAATCAGTTTTTAAAACACTTTTCAATAAATAAATTACTGTAAGAACATATACATTGCAAACAAAAGTTTTATTACTGCAAATTATGACATCTGCATGGAAGTTTTAGCAGCGAAACATTGGCTGCTTAGAAATGATTTTTGCTTAAATGTCCTCTTGTTTTCTTGTATCTTCCTTGTTTTGCTTGAATCAACATATGATGTTTGCCTTTAGCAACATTTTCAACATTTAGGCATCATAACCAGAATGCTTATTCATTTACATTTTGCTTTTGTAAGTCTCATTGTTACATAGATCTTTTATCAAATCGTAAAACAGTAGACAATCTTATTACTATCTGTCTGAAATGGTTTTAAGCAGAACCATAAATACCTGTTTTGCTCTTCACTGACCACTAATCGACAGTTACGGATACTTCTTTTTCATTGAATAGTTTTCAAATGAATGCACAATAAACAATATTTTAAAGCAAACGGTGTCCTCGGGCAGTCATCAGTGTGTGTGTGTGTGTGTGTGTGTGTGTGTGTGTGTGTGTGTGTGTGTGTGTGTGTGTGTGTGTGTGTGTGTGTGTGTGACTCTACGTTCATTTTGTCTGCCTCTTTCCACCACTGCCCTCCACCTTAATCCTACTGCCCCCATCTCCACCTCACGCCCACCCCCCACTGCTCCCATTTTCTACGATGAATGAAGTAGTTAATGAAGTCTTGAAGAACGCTGCTATAGCATATATTGCATTTCTGTTGAAGGTTGCTGCGTTTCATCTCACACCAACTGCGTGGATTCTTCATTCTCGCCACGTCAGGCAAACACAAATATCTATTCAATCCAGAACTATAGACCATTATCGGTTTTCATTAGAGCTTTACATAATACACAAAATCACACTAGGATCAGAATGAACAGTTTGCTACGATGAGTAATCGACAGCTCACAATCTCGGTCATGAGAGGTTGCCGCACAAGTGAGACAGCGAATTGATACAGCTAAAAGCGAATGCAGTAGCGGCTACGCACTGCTGATTGAAAGAACGCATATAGCTGTGACTCCAGTCGCTGACAGATTTTAATTGTCATTCATCATACTTCGATAGTGCACATATGCCAGCTACAGTGTCGGGGTACTCTCCCCGATCATCATGTTTTGTATACAAACCTTGTAAGGGTCTGTACACAAATTGTAAAAGCGAAACTGGTCCATTCTCAATATTCTCGATGATTGACTCAAAAGTGAGTATGTACTCACCCGTGTCGTCCGTCCTGACGTCTGTAAAAAAATTGAACGTTGGATTTTTCTCGGAGACTATGAAGTCTATCAACACCCAATTTGGCATGATGGTGTAGGATGACAAGGCGTCAAAAAACATACATAGTGACTTGACCTTGCTTCAAGGTCAAGGTCGCAGGGGCCGTAAATGTTGTCTGAAAAACAGCCATTTTTCACATTTTCCCAATTTTCTCTAAAGTTTTTGAGATTGGATACCTGCCCTATATATGGTCTATAGGGCGAAGTAATCCCTAATTTTTGATACCAGTTTGATTGACCTTGCTTCAAGGTCAAGGTCACAGGAGCTCTTTAAAGTTGGATTGTATACATATTTTGAAGTGACCTTGACCCTGAACTATGGAAGATAACTCTTTCAAACTTCATAACATTGTAGTTTACATGTTGTACTTTCATACTAGGTCACCCGTGTCGTCCGTCCAGACGTCCGGGCGTCCGTCCGGGCGTCCAGGCAGACCGGGCGTCCGGGCGTCCGGGCGTCCTGTAACTAAAAAACTTTAACGTTGGATTTTTCTCGAAGACTATTAAGTCTATCAACACCCAATTTGGCATAACGGTGTAGGATGACAAGGCGTACAAAAACATACTTGGTGACTTGACCTTGATTCAAGGTCAAGGTCACATGAGCTCTTTAAAGTTGGATTGTATACATATTTTGATGTGACTTTGACCCTGAACTATGGAAGATAACTGTTTCAAATTTAATAATTATGTGGGGCACATGTTATACTTTCATCATGAGACACCTTTGGTCACATATCATCAAGGTCAAGGTCACTTTGCTCCTTATGAAATGTGACCAAAATGTGGTAGTGAACCACTAAAACATATCTCATGGTAGAAAGTGCCAATAAGCACCATTGTGCTTCCTATGTCTTGAATTAACAGCTTTGTGTTGCATGATCTTGGATGACCTTGACCTTAGTATTTTGGTAGGAAAATGTGTAAAGCAGTTTTTAGTGTATGATGTCATTGCTAGGTTTAGTTGTTTGACCTTGAAGGTCACCTGAAGGTGAAGGTCATGTAAAGGTCAAGGTCAAGCATGTGAGTCGTAAGGGCTTTTCCCTTCTTGTTTTTAGTTGTAATCAAACCATCTTCTTGCTCTGATGTCATTTTTCTGTAATAATCATAATCGATCGATCTTTATTCCTAAAAAAGTACGGAAACAAACTCTTCTACTATATGCATTCCAGTTCTTGTCCTAAAGATATGGAGGTTGTCATGAGGCTGCTTCTAATATTAATCGGTGAACATATGCCCCTCAAAATTACGCTGATGTGAGTCAAACACTTCCTTTGCCACAAGATTTGGGCGTAGCATTCCGAGCAAAGGCCTAAGCATCCAGATTTCCTTGTGAATGCAATGCAAGCCGCTCGCTGTACCTGCACCATTGAGCCAAACATCGATCGTATGCACGATCATTGACCATAGACACTCCTAGAAGAGGACCGCTGACTGCAGACATAGAGGCTTTGACTGAGTGAGCCATACACGTACACATGTATAGCTCAGTGACCTGCACAGGCTGGCAGAATGGCCTTGAGCGTCACGGCATCTAAATATAGACTCGGCCGCTGTGCTGAGAGCTCACCCGGTCCCAGTCTGTCACTCCGTCCATGGATCCTATATAGGATCCATGGTCCGTCACAGCGGCAAGATTGGAAACTGCATGGATCTATAATATAGATCCATGGAAACTGCGACACAGCTGTCTATTTTTGCAGGTAGAAGCGTCGTCTGCTACACTGTGACCGGAAATGACCACGATTCGATGCATTTCTGTGGACGAGTGTGATTTCCTCTGCTGTGATATGCTGATTGCAGGTTGCAGACGACGTTAAATTTATGGAGTGGACGCTGGGTTTCTGCTGCCATGGGTTGAATTGTAGGCGTATTAACGCGGCGAACAATGCAGATGTGTGTTCAGTCTTGTAGCCACCTAGCTGTCTGTTTGCCCCTGTGTATGTGTGTGCGTATGTGTGCGTGTGTGTGTGTGTGTATGCATGTGTGTGCATGCATGTGCGTGTGTGCATGTATGTGTGTGTGTGTGTGTGTTTGTTTTGCCCTGTCAATCACCATCGATTGTGCATGCATCTTGATTACTCGCGCAGATCTAAGCGTGTAGTCCTGCAAGGGAAAACTGAAAAGGGAGACAAGTACATGTGAGTCATTTGTAGGCCTACGGCAATGACTTTCAAATCAAGAAAAGCAATTTGACGTGGCGCCAGTGAGTTGAGTGTCGATGTGATTGTAATGTGTATCGTTCCACACCATTGTAATCCCCAATTTGTAAGAAACTGAATCTTGTCAGGGTACCGTATTATTGTTTATAAAAACCGCTGGCGCTGAACCTCCAGGTTTTGGCATAATAAAAAAAAGATCAGGTTCGAATCCGCAACCTCTCGAGAAAAGAGGGGGAAAACACACACACACACACACACACACACACACACACACACACACACACACACACACACACACACACACACACAAATCCAGGTCGGGTTCGAACCCACAACCTCTCGAAAAAAGAAAAAAAAAAGTTTAAGCGCAGAATCGAACCTGGTCACTCCTGACCAAGAGTCCAACGCTCTACCAAATGTGCCATTGGAGAACTGGTACGACTGAGTGTTTGTAAAGCATTTATAACGTTCTTTTCCGTAAACTGCATTGGTTCGTATTTTGCACTGTAAATTGTAGAACAAGAAGAGCAAAGCCCATACGACTCACATGCTTGACCTTGACCTTTACATGACATTGACCTTCAGGTGACCTTCAAGGTCAAGGTCAAACAACTACACCTAGCAATGACATCATACACTAAGAAATGCTTTACACATTTTTCCTACCAAAATACATGTGGCCTTGACCCAAGGTCAAGGTCATCCAAGGTCATGCAACACAAAGCTGTTAATTCAAGACATAGGAAGCACAATGGTGCTTATTGGCACTTTCTACCATGAGATTTGGTCACTTTTAGTGGTTCACTATCCCATTTTGGTCACATTTCATAAGGAGCAAAGTGACCTCGACCTTGATGGTATGTGACCAAATGTGTCTCATGATAAGAGCATAACATGTGCCCCACATAATTATTAAGTTTGAAACAGTTATCTTCCATAGTTCAGGGTCAAGGTCACTTCAAAATATGTATACAATCCAACTTTGAAGAGCTCCTGTGACCTTGACCTTGAAGCAAGGTCAATCAAACTGGTATCTTAAAACAGGGCTTACTTTGCCCTATATACCATATATAGGTCAGGTATGCAATCTCAAAAACCAGAGAAAATAGGGAAAATGTGAAAAATGGCTGGTTTTTTTTACATTTACGGCCCCTGTGACCTCAAGTCCCCATGCATGTTTTTGTACGCCTTGTCATCATACATCATCATGCCAAATTGGGTGTTGATAGACTTAATAGTCTCCGAGAAAAATCCAACGTTAAAGTTTATTACGGACGACAGGACGCCCGGACGCCCAGACACCCGGACGCCGGGACACCCGGACAGACGACACGGGTGACATAGTATGAAAGTATAACAGGTGTACTACAATGTTGTGAAGTTTGGAAGAGTTATCTTCCATATTTCAGGGTCAAGGTCACTTCAAAATATGTATACAATCCAAATTTAAAGAGCTCCTGTGACCTTGACCTTGAAGCAAGGTCAAATCACTATGTATGTTTTTGTACGCCTTGTCATCCTACACCATCATGCCAAATTGGGTGTTGATAGACTTAATAGTCTTCGAGAAAAATCCGACGTTAAAGTTTTTTATGGATTACAGGACGACCAGACGCCCGGATGCCCGGACGGACGCCCGGACGCCCGGACGACGACACGGGTGACCTAGTATGAAAGTATAACATGTGTACTACAATGTTATGAAGTTTGGAAGAGTTATCTTCCATAGTTCAGGGTCAAGGTCACTTCAAAATATGTATACAATCCAACTTTAAAGAGCTCCTGTGACCTTGACCTTGAAGCAAGGTGATTCAAACTGGTATCAAAAGATAGGGATTACTTTGCCTTATTCATCATATCTAAGTCAGGTATCCAATCTCAAAAACGTTAGAGAAAATTGGGAAAATGTGAAAAATGGCTGTTTCTTAGACAACATTTACGGCCCCTGCGACCTTGACCTTGAAGCAAGGTCAAGTCACTGTGTATGTTTTTTGACGTCTTGTCATCATACACCATCATGCCAAATTGGGTATTGATAGATTTAATAGTCTCCGAGAAAAATCCAACGTTAAAGTTTGTTACGGACGCCCGGACGGACGAAAAGGGTGAGTACATAGACTCACTTTTGCTTCGCATGTGAGTCAAAAATGGATGATAGTTCATGCAATTTGAGTGGTCTTGTACATTTTAGGATACTCAAGGTCTATTTCTGCCAAGTTTAATATCGATTCACTGCAACGCATTTCGCCATTCCGTCAACTGACATTTTAGGGGAAGGGGGGGGGGGGGGGGGGGGGTTTATTGAGCTGAGAAAATATAATTCAGGCTGAATGCTATTGTTTCTAAATATAATACTATTGTAAGACAAGAAAATCTTTATCACTCCAATGGTAGCCAGAACATCTACCTCGAATTCGGGCATTTCTTCCCTTAGTATCTAACTTTGAAGGAATGTGTCGACATGACATTGACTGACTGAGATGTGTAAATATCTGAGAAAATCTGACGCTGAAATACAACCTCCACACTTGTACAACCGCCACCACCATTACCACCACCACCACCACCAAAACCTACCACCACCAAAACCACCACCACCGCCACTGCCACCACCAACTCCATCACCACCACCATCAACACTACCACCACCACCACCACCACGAAAACCATCAATTCCACCACCACCAAAACCACCAATTCCACCACCACCAAAACCACCAATTCCACCACCACCTCCAGCACCAGCCGTCAACTGCCTGCCAAGCAACCCAAAGAATGAAACAGAAAGCAGCTGAGAAACAACCAAACACTCGCGCATTACTACAAGTACTAGTATCATTGCACTAGTTGCCTCACGAGACTATTTGTGATGTGCAGATGCAGAGCATCAAACTCCTGGTTATTACACCGGCAGAAGGTTCTTCATCTCCATGTACATGGGCCTTTGTGAGTGTTGCCGCAGCTGCAAAATATTGTTACCATAACACAGGCTGCGAAAGCCACTCACTGCTACAGAGAAAATCCTTTAGTCTCAGACATCCTTATCACGCACAGCGTTTGGAAGAGGTTGTCAAATCCTAACAAGGAATGTTACAAGTGCACTTTTTTTTAAACATATGTGAATATGAAGCTTGCATTGTCCATCCACACATTGGCGTCGTAGCAATTACCACGTTAACTTAGACACGTATTGGAATGTTCAACAATGAAAGTTTTCATTACGATTTCTGCTTGTTTTGACTCTGCATTCTCTGTCCATTCCCGGCATGTATAATCAATCTCCTGAGCTGTACTAAAGGCTGACTAAGTGTCTTCTTCAATAAAATGTTTTCGAAAGCCTTGAATTTGTTCTTCATTGACTAATGACATACGTCACACCTTCGGAAACGGCACATATCCGCTTCAGCAAGCTCTCTTTTGTTCTGTTTACCTTACGGCATCAGGAGCA
>JAWQFJ010001229.1:316535-321535 GCA_034096865.1 Theodoxus fluviatilis
CGGGGTAACAATGGAAGTATCGATTGTGCAGCTGATTTTAACATTTCAGCTAAAATGTTATCAGTACCCGCAGATGACCCAACTTTTAGAGAGAGAGAGAGAGAGAGAGAGAGAGAGAGAGAGAGAGAGAGAGAGAGAGAGAGAGAGAGAGAGAGAGAGAGAATACGAGTAAATACGACGGGCCATTTGGCGAACAACTCGATCCAGGCTTTGTTGAAAAGTTAATTGTGGACAGAGGATCGAGTTAGCCGTGTTTGCTATATAGCGATTGTGACTGAGAAGGCTCTCACTCTCTCTCTCTCTCTCTCTCTCTCTCTCTCTCTCTCTCTGTGTCTCTCTGTGTCTCTCTCTCTCTCTCTCTCTCTCTCTCTCTCTCTCTCTCTCTCTCTCTCTCTCTCTCTCTCTCCCCATCGCATATGGCAAATCTCACAAACTCCTGAAGGTAGTGTGCCCGCTCCCAACAAGATCAGTATAGGGTGTCCCCACTCTCTTCTGCGTTCTACGTCCTGCATGCAGGCAGGCCTTGAAAGGCAGGCGACACCCTTCCATGCCTTCCCCCTCACTCAGTTGCTTCGTCCCCGCCCTCTCCCCACTGTAGGAATCTGGGACAGATATCTCTTGGCTGAGCTATTTCGCAAGACCTAGGGGTGGCTTGTTCAGTTTGCTGGCTACAGGGTGTGTTGCTTCACTACTTAGAGAAAAAACTGTGGTTATAGTAACCCGACAGTCGCTTTTTTCTGCCTCTGAATTAAGAAACAAACAAAACAAGAAAAGGAGGAAATTTTAAGTTAACAACAAACTGCGTGTTGACCCATCTATACCCTGTCCTATGGGCACTCAGGGAATCCACTATTTAAGATTATATTTTACAGCATTTTTAGTGAAAGACAGTTTGATTTATGTTCAATCTGGCCTCTTCTAAAAATTCAAAATAACATTAAAAAAGATCAGGCCGACTTACCAACCCTAGGTTTGTTGTCGTTGCTTTGTTATAATAACCACAACTGAAGTTTTTCTTGGTGACTTTTGACTGGTTTATTGTTTGGTTAGGCGAAGCTCTTTTTTGGTAAGTTTCGTGGTCCATCAGATTCAGTTTGATTGAATCTGTCTTAAGGGCAGTCTAATCGTGCACGTGATCTTCAACCTGAACTGAAAGTTTGTGGAGAGGAGACACAAGGAAAACGCACTTGTCTGCTTGAAGAGCAGATACCATCTAACAAAGGCACAACCATCCTAGTTTTGTTGTCGTTGCTTTGTTATATTAACCACAACTGAAGTTTTTTCTGATGACTTTTGACTGGTTTATTTTTTGGTTAGAGGAAGCTATTTTTTGGTACGTTTCGTGGTCCATCAGATTCAGTTCGATTGAATCTGTCTTAAGGGCAGTCTAATTGTGCACGTGATCTTCAACCTGAACTGAAAGTATATGGAGAGGAGACACATGGAAAACGCACTTGTCTGCTTGAAGAGCAGATACCATCTAACAAAGGCACAACCATCCAAGTTATACACACACACACACACACACACACACACACACACACACACACACACACAGGAACACACATACACGCACACTTACACACATGTGAGCGCCCGCAAACAAACACACAGCTTATCTCCAAGCTGTGTGTGATAGTCGAATGTGCTGTTATGAAGGAAACAACTATACTGATACAAAAATGGGGCATCTACATCAAACAAAAAACACGGGTTTTACTTTGTGATCGTTTGCTAATACGAAAAGTTGTTTACTGACAGGCAGAAAAAGTACGCAACGACATGAATGCCAACATGTTTGGGACTAACAACTCAGTATCAGACATGACGATAAGAAAACGCACCTAGAGCCAGACCGATTAAATTATTTTTTTAAAAAACAAACTATGTAGTGTCGGAGTCATGTGATTGCCGCACTGAACAGCTGATAAAAAGGTCTCAGCGCCACTCACATGGATAGCGCCATTGCTTCACGTGTATTTCTGGTACATGTATCCTGCTTATCAGAGTTGTGTGTTTTTTTTTACATTTGTTGAATAGCTTATTTCAGCCGGATTAAAACTTAACCTTTCGGTGTAAGTTGTTAAAAAAACCACACAGGAAATACAAGATCTCCGAACCTCAGAGTATTGCAAAATTTAGACATGACTGTCCAGAGATGATGGAAAATTGGTATATTGAGGACTTAATTGACACAGTGTGCCAGAGTGCTCGCGAAGTGATTAAATACATTTCAGATGCACTTTACGCATCGACTCTCGATTATGTTGCATTTACTCACTCTAAGGAAATCTATTTATGGAAACTAGCTGCAAGTCTGAGATGACACAAGCAATACATAAAATAAAAAAGAGAACTGTTTCTTTCTCTTTCCGCACGCACACACACGCACGCGCACGCAGGCGCACACACACGCGCATGCGCGCACACACATGCACACACATTCATGTGCCCCTTCCGCACGCACACACACACACACGCGCACGCAGGCGGACACACACGCGCATGCGCGCAGACAAATACATGCACACACATTCATGTGTCCCACACACGCACATTTTTACTCTAGCCCCCTTTCCTCCCCCCTTTCCTTTTCAGCGCTCTGTATCCGTGTTTGTCCGTCAGTATGCCTGCCTGCGTGCGTGCCTGCCTGCCTGCCTGCCTGCTTGCCTGCCTGCGTGCCTGCCGGCCTGCCTTCCTGCCTACCTGCTTGCCTGCCTGCCTGCGTGCCTGCCTGCCAGCCTCTGTGTGTCTGTGTGTGTGTGTGTCTGTCTGTGTGTGTGTTTCTGTATGTGTGTGTGTGCGTGTGTGTGTGTGTCTGTCTGTGTGTCTCTCTCTCTCTCTCTCTCTCTCTCTCTCTCTCTCTCTCTCTCTCTCTTGCTCGCTCGCTTGCTCATCAGTTCCTCCCTACCCCCTCCTCCCATTCAGCGTGGCTGAGACTAGTGGATATAGTCTCAGCAACAGGTTGGTCACGTGATAGCCTTAATTCTTCCATAACATGCATACCACCGTTCTGAACACAGAGTCTCAGCCACGCTGAATGGCATATCACATCGTGAGTGTATTCCTCCGCTTGTTGTGATACACTCGATACTGGCAGCCATCTTTTCGTCAATTCATTTTCTAAACATCGATTTCCCATGAATGTAAAACTTGTATGCGGTAAAATTCGAATCACAAGAGTGTAATATTGTGAACTCTACTAATTATACGGACTTTGAATACAACAGCAATATTTATACTTCATTGAGCGAGTAATGCAACCAATCCCGTCTGCACAATCATTTGGACCGATACACACAGAAACCCGCTGAGTGCTTTTGCTGATGAGGAATCATTAATTTAATGTATGCTTAGAAGGATTAAACTTAGAAAAACTGCTTCTGAGCTATCCGATAATATCGAACTTCGGAATCGGACGGATTCCTACAGAAGAAACTTCCATTCGATTAACAGTCAACACAGACGGAATGTAGGATAAATCACTTACCGACTCCATCAGTCGATACACGAATGATCGAAGTGTGGAGCTCGTCAAACAGTGTGAAGGCAGTTAGACCACAGGTTCCGGTCAGAAAGCAATTACTTGCGAGAGTATAACCATAGATTCACGAAACCAGCCCGGAGCCATAGGAATCCTTTTCGCTGCGTTTATAGTAGGTCCAAAGATTGCGTGTATTACTATATACACAATTGCACGTGCTCAAGGCAGTTTGCAACCTTTTAGACGACGTTCGCGCTAAAAGTAGTTCTCAAATGATTTCCTGAAAATCTCATAGATTAGTTTTATTAGAACACCAAATTTGTGTTTATCTATCGGGATAAATAATTGGAATGAAATAGAATCGCCTCTTTTTACTCTCAATGGTCTTCTGACCATGTTGAATTTTGATTGGTAAAATCATTGGAATGTGGAGCCGAAGTCACGTGACCAACCTGTGTCAGAGATACTATATCTCTGTGTTCAGAATGCCCTCCTCCTTGCCTCACCCCTACACCCCACTCCCAGCCCCACCCCCAGTCCCGCACACACAAAATGAGAGTAACATTCATGGACAACATGCTGTCTGCGAAAATTGCATAGGCCTTCGGAAAACACTGCACGTCTGGATACAAGTGGAAGAGGCCATGAAGCGGCTTCTGCCGAATGCCAGACTCAATTCACATGACATGAGCCTTCAAATGTCAAATCCCCATTTTTTGGTCCAAGCCATGTGGACTACCCACTTTTTTACTCTGTGAACTTTCGGTAGACAGAGGTGGAGGAAACGCTATAGAAGGATACATAGGCAAAGGTCATGCTCCAGTGATGGAGAGACGCGACATCGGAACAGTAGGGGGAGTATGTGAAGGGTGTGTCGATGGAGTAGGCAGTAGGTACTGATCCAGCAGTCATGCTTTGAGTGCGTTACTTGCTGCACTGTTTTGTGCAGTGAACACTTTCCTCTCCTGCCGGAATCCTGCCGGAGCAGGCGATCAAACGGTTTTTGAGGCGATTCAGCTCTGGGCAGCAAGGCGTTGTAACAGAGCTTGTAAGAGTGCAGTGATACTGCTGTTGTGCAGCGTGCTGTAGTCCTAAATTGTGAATTCTCTCCTAAGCTGCTGTGCCTGTAAGGGAGCGTTGACAGTTCCTGGCGCGCTGCCAGGCTCTCGTGCTTGACTGAACCTTTCACCTTTGCGGTGCACGTCTGGTCTGATGTTTTTGTTCTTGTTTTAATTTGCGGTGGGGTGGGGGTGGGAGTGGGGGGTGGAGTGGTGCGTGTCGCGCGATGTGGTAGTGGGATGAGGAGGGTGCATGGTTTGTTGTTGATGTTGTCTCAGTGCAATTTGGTATTTGTCACGTAGCAGTCTTGGATGTGGTAATGAAACAGAATACTATGGGTCGTGGATCAGTGAGGACCTTCGAGAAATAATTTAGGAAAGCTTCTGTCTTTTTATCATGTCGTTCAAATCAATTTCAGATTGAGCTACGGAATAACCATTTGTATTTCTGTGTTTTT
>JAWQFJ010001229.1:326535-336535 GCA_034096865.1 Theodoxus fluviatilis
TCGTCGTCATCATCATCATCATCATCATCATCATCATCATCATCATCATCATCATCATCATCATCATCATCATCATCATCATCATCATTGTAAACGCTATTGAATTTTCTTCTATGGACTGCATTCCCTCCCTTTTAGGATCAACCGATTTTTAGCTAGTGCTGACAGTTATTCAAGAAAATCCCTAATGTAAATGGAAGCTCAAACTTTTGTATTTGTCTCTTGTAAAAAAAATTAATGATTGACTTCATCTGTTGCAGAGTTGAACAGTAAACATTCGACTGGAAAACACTGTCCAAGGGGGTTCTACTGTGCTCACAAGCTTTTTCAGCCAGCATTCCTTCATCACATGACAAAGGATCTTTGCTCCGAAAGCTTGTGAGCGCAGTAAAAACCTATTGGACAGTTTTTCCTTGGACTCTTTCTTTTCGACAGAGGTAAAAAGAAGTAAAAGTAATGGTGTCGTTTTAAATAGAGACTTATCACCCACGTGTTTTGTTAGTCCAGCTCTGGTCTGCCTCAAGATATCGCCTGTTGCAGACTGTTTGAAGGTCAAGAGCCCATTTTAATTGTGTGTGACCTCGACGCCATCCGAGAGATGACCATCAAACAGTTTGCCAAGTTTTCTAACCACAGAGTGAGTTTCAATCCTGAATGTGATTCCCACTTGCTTTGAGCCTTCCTGTGCATGGAGTGTCGCATTCCATCATTTCCAATCTTTCCACAACAAAGATGGAACGCATTCTCTGCTATTCTACCTTTCATTTGTGCTTCACCGTGCTTATCTCTTTTCCATTTTCTCCATTTTTTATCTCTTTCTTTCTTTCTTTCTCCTACTTCTCTATCATCTTCTGTTATTTTAGCATTTCTCTCCATCTACTTCTCCTCTGGATGCTTGTCATCCTACTAATCTGTATATTTCTTCTGTCCCTCTTTCTTTTCGTCTAATGTCTTTTGGGATAATAAGGCGGATGAGTCCGTCCAAGTTTCTACATGCATATCTTGCTATGGATGGAAGGTTATTTGACTCATATTGACGCACTTTTTTTCTAAAACTGTTCATGAGATGATCGCATCTAACTTGTAATGATATGTGATGTATGACATGAACATTTCTCAATGGTCCAATGTGATCCATAATTAGGCCTATATATATTTTAGAACATGATTTTAAAAATAGGTTTATTGATTAACTCATGCACATTTTGGACTGAATATGAGTTATTTGGACGATTGAATCAATAAATTTACGTCTGCGACCAAACACTAATATATTCTTCATGCATTTGTACTTTTTAGTGAGGTTTGTATTTGTCTGGGATGTCATGGTTGTACTGTTGGGACATAATAGAAGTATTATGCATACGCTCTTGTGGAGCAAACTTGAGCCAATGTATTCTTTTTGACAGGGCTCGGATTGTTTGTGGAAAGAATGCAAACATTCAACTGAACATGTTGCTAAAGAATGGACATTTAAACTTTTCCCGCAAGTGTATATATATTATCATATTTTACTCATCAAATTGCTGAAATCTCACAGGTTTGGTTTTTCTTCCTCAGGTTTTCGAAGCTATTGACACCTTTCCGTCAACCCATTTTCTCACCCTAATGAAGGATGATCACTGGAAACACGTGAGGAATAACCTCACTCCCGCCTTCAGCAGTGGCAAACTGAGACGGGTAGGTCTCTCTAATTCACTTTCTGCTGTCCCCTAAGTTAATGTTCATGTGCTGTTAGCCACTTCAGGTTTTATCCGCTAGCAATGTACCTTCTGAAAGTCTAACATCGCTCTGATTTTATGCTGTGGCGTTTTTCGTTGTAATTGCTATATACTGTGTTTTTCTTGTATTCTCAGACGTTACAATATGCTGATGTAAGCCTCAGTGAGTCGTACATTTTGTTGTGTTGCTAAATTACTCTCTTGAAAAACACTTTGGGGATTTTCACTGCTTATTCACTCCTAACAGGCAGCGTAGCCAAACAGTCTTCTTTGCCGACTCTATTTTTTCCTGCCAATCCTAAACTTGTTTAATCGTGGCGAGAAAGATAAGAGAGAAAAAAGTCAAAGGTACACAACAAACTGCATGTTGTCCCATCTTCTCTATGAGCACTCTGTAGTTTTGTTTAAAGCGTTTACAGCGAAGGAGAAATTTTAGCTTACGTTCAGATGAATCAACTGTATACATGACATTTCTTAAAACATACGCATACATACATACACAAAGATGCGCAGTTTTAAAATGGCCCACTAAAACATTTTTTAAAGGGTCAGGCCTACCTACCAACCCCCATTTTTTACCGTAAACCACAGGTTTTGGGGGGATCTTTTTCGCCTTATGCTTGGTATTATTTCCTGCAGATGATACCCCTGATTCACGACTGCTGCCAAGAGCTGTTGCAGGGTCTGGAGAAGAGTGCTGACACGGGAAAAGATGTGGAAATCAAACAGTATGTATTCATGTCTGTACCAGCCAGGACCATTCCCATGTTTTGTATTAAACATATTCCTATACCAATAACCAAATGATAAACATGGCAGTTACGGCTTGTATGATAAAATGCATAAATGGCTTAAGCCTGTTTGTAAATGCGTCGCTGTTGTCCCTGTGGAGTTATTTTGTACATGAGAGATGTGCCGTCGTTGCTGCAGGTTCATTGGAGGATTCACAATGGATGTCATCGGCCGCACTGCTTTTGGACTGCAAACCGACACCCAGAAAAACCCAGACAACCAGTTTGTGAGGGCAGCAAACGCATTCTTTGACTTTGGACCTGTTTTGTTGATTTTATGTAAGTATTCCGTGCTATTGCGCTAACCACCTTCGAGAGACACCCTCACCAGCGTTATGGTTGTGAAGGCAGTGTAGCATGATTACAATGTGTGTGTGTGTGTGTGTGTGTGTGTGTGTGTGTGTGTGTGTGAGTGAGAGAGAGAGAGAGAGACAGAGAGAGAGACAGAGAAAGAGAGAGAGAGAGAGAGAGAGAGAGAGAGAGAGAGAAAGAGAGAGAGAAATCTATATGCCAGCTGCTTTGTGAATGAGGCTGTCCGTTTCGTGCAGCTTGAGTTAAATGATGGTGATAAAAGACGAGTTTTTACTTTCAAGCCGAGGAATGTTTTCATTGCGAGGGTTCGTACAATGACCTTCTCACAATGACAATGAGTTTGGATGTTTTTTCAGCTGATCTTACTAACAACGACAGAAACTAAACATGGGCATTTCTGTGAGATTATTAGAACAAAAAATAAGGTCAGCCACAACTGTTGTACTGCATGGTTTGTTAACATTTGTGTCTCATACTGGATTTAGTGTGAAACCAAATTTCTTATAACAAACTGTAAGTTTGGCTTTTCTCTGACAGTGTGTTCTAGAAAACTGATCATGACAGAAAAATATGAGTTCTTAACAGTAAGTTATGGTTGCCCAGCTGAATTCTTATGGTAGTAAAATCATGTAAGATGATTATGCATGTTGCTCAGTTCTGTATGAAAAACGAAAAGCTTCAATTACTCGTGCTCGTCCTTTTCAGTTTTTTTTTCCATTTCTGGGACCGGTGTTGAAGTTTTTCAAATATCAGCCTGCAGGTCAGAAAAACGTCGACTTTTTCTCTGATGTGACCGTGGCTGCCCTGAAGGAGAGACAAAAGAATGCCTCTGTGGTAAGATCTAAACAGTGGAGTCTCCCAGGCAGATAGACAAAAATACTACTGCATAGGAAATACTTAAATGGGGTTTGTGAAAACCTTTTGGTGGCTCACGCAACTAATAACACAAACACACACACACACACACACGCACATACACACGCACACACACACACACGCACACACACACACGCACACACACACGCACACACACACACACATACACACACACACCAGTTGCCGAAGAGTAAAAGGTCGATTAATATGTGCCTTCCATTCAGTGGAACTTATGATAGACGATTAAAAAAACCCAGATCTGAATAGTGAAGGAACTTTGGCCATTTATGATTCTGTAGCAGACATGCGTAAACGTATGCATTAGAATGCCTTTTATTCTTACATGACTACTTGTCTGAAAAGTGGTAAGATTTTTTTATGCTGACACTTTTGTAATTGTGCTATACATCAATAGACCTAATAATATTTTAAACATTAAATGTGTTATGTACGGTGTGCCTCATACACAGTGATGCTACTTTTGGTCTTCCTGCCTGCTGTGTTGGACTTTCGGATGCTGACACTGGGATTGTCTCAAAGACTATTTCTCAAAGGAATTTAAAACTGGGTACATTAAACTGATGTGCAAACCAGTTTTCATTTATATCTTCCTGACTGTTGGTCAGAAGCAATGCAAAATCTCCTAAGTATAGCGCTGAAAACTTGAAAGTCATACCAATGTTAGGTGACGATTCGTTTGAGATATCAAAGCATTTATTTTTCTAGTGATGCGTCTTTGTAAGCGTGTCTTTGTGTGGTTACCTACTTGGATGATTAGCCCTTTTCTTTGTGACTAGTTTGCACCTTTAGAAGATATCAACAATGGCACCGAACTGAATGTAACATTTCAAAATGTGTATTACCAAACAGTTTAATGACAGATCTTTATATATGCTGCAACTATCATGAATAAATTGCATTAAATTAAGGGGGAAAATAATGCAGAGTTCTATTACTAAAGGATGTTTTTACAACAAAGAAAATTCTTTTTTTTTAAACCAGTTTTGAGTAAGAGATATCGTACGGATTGTGTGCTACAGAAATATGGAGACTTCATGCAGATGATGGCAAATGCTGAAGTTAGTGCAGATGATGAAATTGATGAGGAAATTGACCACAGACAGGTTCTTCAGACATCTGTCAAGTGGTCAAACAAAGGTAAAATGTTGTTTATTGATCGCGTTTGACTCATGTCACTATCATACTTTGTACCTCAATCATTTCCTCCGTTACTTCGGCAAAATGTGTCAGCCATATTTTCGCAGCCATCTTTGTGCCAAAGTTTATTCGACCCAGATTTTGGAGCAACATATTGCAAAGGTTGTAATGAAGCCTTGTACATGTATTCGTATATTTCTCTGAGTCTACATCATAATCGTTGATATTACCATTCTCCATTGATCTCTTGGATATGTTTCTTTTTGTTCAGTAATTATGAGGTAGTATTGCTCTTGCTGCTGCTGCTGTCGCCGTCGCCGAAATAGATGTAAACGCCTTTGCCTAGCTTGACTGAATATGGTACACTGTTGCCTGATACTCAGCTACAGAGCTTTCCACTGGAGACTGCCCCTGCCTTGACGTAATCAGCACGCAAAACCCCCAAATATTATTAGCATGATTTCTGACGCATTTTGTAGCATTTTGAATCTTCTTTGCACTCCTCCCAAAGGTCGTTTCATCTGCGTAGTTTTCAACCAGTGAAGAGAACATGATAGAAGGATTCTTAGATTAAAACCCTTTCTATAGCAGGAGTCTATTCAACAGTTTATTTTTGTGTGGCAGTCATATTATGAAGCTATCGAACAGCCACGTGGATGATGAATACATTTTCATGAAAGGACAAGGCTATGGAATACAATTATCTATACAACTTGTCAGGCGCATCAAAAGACGCCATGAATGGGAGTTCATCCGTCGTCATCGAGAAATATACCTTCTTCACATTTCCCCAGCTCCACTCTACCTTAAAGAAATCTTCAGCCACCGTTAATTTAAGTAACAAAGATTATCTACCATTGTCATACCCGAATTGCACCTGACTTTCATGGCGCCTTTGTGGTGTTTCAGGATTGACCAAGGAGGACATCATTGGCACTGGGATCCTGTTCCTAGTGGCTGGCTACGAAACCACAGCCACCACTCTCTGCTTCACCTTGCACCTGCTGGCCTTGAACCCTGAATGCCAAGAAAAGGCCAGAAAGGAGGTGGATAAGGTGCTACAAGGGGTGAGTGACGCCATAGACTGCATTCTATGTTATCTATATGTGAAGTTACATCTATGAAGTAAACTTAATCTCTTTTGATTTGAATGACAAGGGATTTTTATTATGATTTTCTTTATAAGGGAACCGGCAATAGAGAAACAAGTAAGGCTTGGAACACCTTTCTAAATGCACTGAAGTGATGTAAACTTGAAACATACACGCGAGCCGAAGAGGATTTAGTGAAGAGCTCTGCAGAGAAACGTTTATACAGAACCGTAGCCCTGTAGTGTACAGCCAGTAAAACACTTGACCATCTCGATCGAAGACAGAACCCAAAACCTCCTGGTTAACGTCCGAGTGCTAGACGCAGGGATCAGAGAAAAACTATGTGGGTAGTTTTCAGTCATGTTTGTGTTTGACTTTTGCAGTGTGTCTTTGCAGGGCAAGGTCACTCAAGAGAAGATGGCAGATCTGCATTACCTGGAGATGTGTTTGCTGGAGACCCTCCGACACTACTCTCCCGCCCCTCGGTAGGAATGGGCTCTTCCAGCCTACTGCTGCTGCTCTCTCTCTCTCTCTCTCTCTCTCTCGTTCTTTCTCTCTCTCTCTCTCTCTCTCTTTCGCTCTCTCTCTCTCTCTCCTCCCTCTCTCTCCTACGCCTCTCTCTCCTGCGTCTCTCTCTCAGTCTCTCTCTCTCTCTTTCTCTCTCTCTCTCTGTGCCCCCCTCTCTCTCCTGCGTCTCTCTCTCTTGCGTCTCTCTCTCTCTTTCTCTCACTCTCTCTCGCTCTCTCTCTCTCTCTCTGCGCCCCCCTCTCTCCTGCGTCTCTCTCCTGCGTTTCTCTCCTGCGTCTAGAGTCTCTTGCGTCTCTCTCTCCTGCGTCTCTCTCTCTCTCTCGCTCTCTCTCCTGCGTCTCTCTCTCTTGCGTCTCTCTCTCCTCCGTCTCTCTCTCTTGCGTCTCTCTCTCTGCGTCTCTCTCTCTCTCTCTCTCTGCGTCTCTCTCTCTCTCTGTGTCTCTCTCTCTCCTGCGTCTCTTTCTCTCTGTCTCTCTCTCCTGTGTCTCTCTCTCTCTGTCTCTCTCTCTCTCCTGCGTCTCTTTCTCTCTGTCTCTCTCTCTCCTGTGTCTCTCTCTCTGTCTCTCTCTCCTGCGTCTCTCTCTCTCTGCGTCTCTCTCTCTGTGTCTCTCTCTGTCTCTCTCTCTCTCCTGCGTCTCTTTCTCTCTGTCTCTCTCTCCTGTGTCTCTCTCTCTGTCTCTCTCTCCTGCGTCTCTCTCTCTATCTATCTCTCTCTCTCTCTTAGCCCCCCTCCCTCTCTCCTGCGTCTCTCTACTGCGTTTCTCTCCTGCGTCTCTCTCTCTCTTATATATATATATATATATATATATATATAAGATATATATATATATATATATATATATATATATATATATATATAGTAACAAAGGAACGAGAAAACAATCAAGCCCCACTCAGCTTCAAATTTTCGGCTTTATTAGCCTTCCTCAGGAGTATACTGAAGGGTTTGAAAATTCAACTCCGGGTTTCCACTTTATATATATATATATATATATATATATATATATATATATATAAATCACTCTTATACCGCGCGATACTCCCACTCAGTGAGACTCAAAGCGCTTCAGCCGATGTCGAGGCTGCCTCTCAGTGTGTAGTGTCTCAAGTCAATGAGACCAGTGTCCTGCTGCCAAGGGCGCTGGCACACTGTTTTCCACAAAGGAGAAATTGTGCGTGCTGGGTGTTTTTACTGTGGCCGACACCCACCCGTCGAGGACATGAGCGTCAGGATCTTTATAGTGCGTGATTTTGATGTTGTGAATGCGTATCACACACTAGACCTCGGTTTATTAAGGTCTCATCCGAAGGACCTGGGGAGAGGCCCTGAGGAGGGCCGTTTGGTAGCCCTAAAGAGGGCCATTTGGTACCCGGTTTCACTCCTGGGTGGGGAGAAGCAATGGGAGTTAAGCATCTTGCTCAAGGATGCAATTCTGGGGACCGCGCAGCTTCGAACGCCGCACCCACTGGCCGCAAGCGGCTGTAGGTCCAGCGCGCTAACCACTCGGCCACTTCACACTCATAGCTCCTCTCTCTCCTGCTCCCTCGACTCTCTCTGCTCCGGTGTCCGTCTCTCTCCACTCTCATCTCTGCGGTCTCCATCCTCTCGACCCTTCGTCTCTCTCTCTCCTCTCCTCTCTCACTCCTCCCTCTCGCTCTCTCCTGCGGTCCAAAAACCACTCTCTCCTTCTTCCTCTCTCCTTCGTACTCTCTTTCCATCTCTCTTCTCGGCTCTTCTCTCTCACTGCTCTCGCTCTCTCATCGTGCTCTCTCTGCCCCCGGCACCCCCCTGTCTCGGTCTGCGTCTCTCTCTCATCTCTGCGTCTAGCTTCCCTCATCTCCTGCGTCTCTCTCTCGTCTCTTCCTCCTCATCTCTCTCAGCGCCTCCCCCTCTGCTCTCTCCTACGTCCTCTCTCTCTGTCCTGCGTTTTATCCTGCGTCTCATCGTCCTTCATCGCCTCTCCTCAACTCTCCCCTCTCTCCTCGCTCTCTCTCTTCCCACTTCTCTCTCGCTCATCGTTCTGGCTGCCGCCACCCCTCTCTCCTGTCGTCTCTCTCCTCTCCTGCTCCCTCTCTCCTCTCCTCTCTCCTCTCTCTTCTCTTCTCTCTCTCTCTTCTCTCCTCTCTCTCTCTCTCTCTCTGTCACTCTCTCTCTCTCTGCTCTCTCTCTGCTCTCTCTCTCTCTCTCTCTCTCTCTCTCTCTCTCCTGCGTCTCTCTCTCCTGCGTCTCTCTCTCCTGCGTCTCTCTCTCCTCTCTCCTCCTCTCTCTCTCTCTCGCTCTCTTCTCTCTCTCTCTCTCTCTGCGTCTCTCTCTCTCCGTGTCTCTCTCTGCGCCTCTCTCTCTCTGCGTCTCTCACTCTGCGTCTCTCTCTCTTCGTCTCTCTCTCCTGCGTCTCCTCTCTCTCCTCTCTCTCTCTGTCGTCTCTCTCTCCTGCTTCTCTCTCTCTCTTCTCTCTCTCCTCTGTCCTTCTCTCTCTCACTCTCCTCACTCTCTCTCTCTCTCTCTCTTCTCTCTCTCCTGCGTCTCTCTCTCTCTCTGCGTCTCTCTCTCTCTCTCTATTTCTCTCTCTCTCTGCGTCTCTCTCTCTCTCTCTGCGTCCCCCCTCTCTCTGCTTCTCTCTCCTGCGTCTCTCTCTCTCTTGCGTCTCTCTCTCCTGCGTCTCTCTCTCTCTTTCTCCTGCGTCTCTCTCTCTCTCTCTCTGCGCCCCTCGCTCTCTCCTGCGTTTCTCTCCTGCGTCTCTCTCTCCTGCGTCTCTCTCTCCTTCCTCTCTCTCTCTCTCTCTCTCTCTCTCTCTCTCTCTCTTTCTCTCTCTCTCTGCGCCCCCCCCTTCTCTCTCCTGCGTCTCTCTCTCTTGCGTCTCTCCTGCGTCTCTCTCTCTCTCTCTCTGTCTCCTGCGTCTCTCTCTCTTTCTCTTTCTCTCTCAATCTCTCTGTGTGTATCTTGCGTCTTCTTCTCTCTCTCTCCTGCGTCTCTCTCTTTCTCTCTCTTTCTCTCTCTGTCCCTCCCTCACTCTCTGTCTCTCTCTCTCTCTCTCTCTCTCTCTCTCTCTCTCTCACACACAGGCGGGCTTTAGAAAAGGGTATGGGACAGTTGACAACATATTCATTCTGTATGGTATCATTGAAAAATATTTATGTAAACACAAAAAACTTTATATTGGTTATGTAGATTTTAAAAAAGCTTTTGATACTGTGGACAGGAGTATATTGTGGAAAATTTTGCAAGAAAATGGGATTACAGGAAAAATCTTAGATATTTTGATAGCCATGTACGGATCAGTGCGATACTGCGTAAGAGGGAGGGAGGGTCTAACAGACTTCTTTGAGTGCTCCTCGGGACTAAAACAAGGCTGCAAAATCAGCCCGATCTTATTTTCTTACCTAATTAATTCCCTGATTGAAGAGATTTCGGAAAACAGCAAGCACGGTATACAACTTTTACCCAACACACCTGATTTAAGTGCCCTCCTTTTTGCAGACGATGTCGCTCTGCTTTCTGATACAGCAGTTGGTCTCCAAAATC
>JAWQFJ010001229.1:341535-349035 GCA_034096865.1 Theodoxus fluviatilis
ACGAACGAACGAACTTTATTTTACAAGGGTAGTGAATTAGGCAGTATTGCCTTTCTTACTTACATTCAGCCCTTGAGGCAAAATATTCAAATGTGGTAAGAGAGAGAGAGAGAGAGAGAGAGAGAGAGAGAGAGAGAGAGAGAGACAGACAGAGAGAGACAGAGAGAGACAGAGAGAGAGAGAGAGAGAGAGAGAGAGAGAGAGAGAGTGAGAGAGAGAGGGGGGAGGGGAGCTGGGAAAAGGGGAGGAAGGGAAGAGAGAATGAGAGTAAGAGGGTGGGTGGGAGAGAGATCGAGAGAGAGAGAGAGACAGAGAGAGACAGAGAGACAGAGAGAGAGACAGAGAGAGAGAGAGAGTGAGAGTAGCCATAAGTACTGATCAAAAGATCAGATAAAGGCCTCGCAGCCTAAGACATCTGAGGACATATCTATCTATCTAAATTAATTCTCCTATAAACTGTCCTCGCAAATGACGTCACGTTATTGATGACGTCGCACATGTTGGAATTTCGCCATTGCATCAAATTGCCTACCTCCCCAGGTGTTCCGAAATTCTTCTCCTGGCATAGGATCGAAATTGTACTTGCAAATGACGTAACGTTATTAATGACGTCAAATTTGGCTATTTCGTCAATTGTCATTTCAATCATTTTTCGACCGGTAATTTCGAGAATACGACCTTAAAAAACCACTTTCTGTTCAAGCCTCGATTCTGAAAATTTGATACATTCAATCGGACCTAACTTCCAGTTAGTGTGCAAAATCTCAAGGAAATCCGTCCAGTAGTTTTTGAGATATAAGCCGTGGAGACGGGACAGACAGACACACACACACACACACACACACACAGACAGATAAAGTCTGTAGGACCTCCAGTAAACCTGGAGGGATAAAGTCTGTAGGACCTCCAGTAAACCTGGAGGGATAATCTTCAACATCATTACCGTCATCATCAACATTATCATCATCACTTTGCACACACACACACACATACACACACACACACGCACACATACACACACATACACACACACATACCACAATCGCTCGCACACATACGCACACACACACACACACACACACATACATACACACATACCACAATCGCTCGCACACACTCCAAACACACACATACACACACACGCACGCGCACTCACGCACTAACAAACACACACACATTCTTCCTTTTCAACAATTATTTATCTTTTTACCCCATTTTTCACCAATGAAACCTATATTCATAATTCAGCTTCACTAAAATCACATGCAATGCAGATTATTATAATCAAATGACGCCTCCAGTATCAACAAAATCTCAAACATTTAAGGCTGATAAAGACTCCCACATATCTCAAAGAAAGACACGCCAAACGTCACTTACTCTCATTTAGGTCAATCACTTTCCATGTGACATGCTTACTTCCTCAAAGAAATTTTCCACACAGCTGCTCAAGTTGTGGACAAACTGAGAACTTCAATACGAGGTATTGCAGTCAAAAGTGATTTTTTCCTGACAGAAAGAACTTTTCATTGATAGACGTGAGACAGCTTTACCGTGAGATGCAAGTGTGCTTCCTTCAATAATAACATGTTATTTTACACATACATTAGTTCTGTTGTTTGTTGTTTGCTGTTTGTTTGAATCGTGACCCAGTTCATTGATTGCATGATCTACGAGACGAGACATCAGATCAATAAGATTGTTCCTTAAAACCCTCCTTATGTAAGTAAACTAATAGTGAAACGTATTATCGCCTCCCAAGGGTCCACGCAACTGCATCGGGATGCGACTTGCCCTGATGGAGGCAAAGATGGCGCTGGCTACCATCTTGCAGAAGTTCAAGGTTTCGCCTGGGGAGAAAACGGAAGTAAGGACAGCACATGTGCATGTCAGTCTATGAAGTCATCTCGTCTTGACTGGTCTTCTGTTTTCTAATGTCGACTTTACTTTTATTACTCTCAACATTTAAAATATGGAAGGTAGGCATCTGTTTAATAGCTCAGGTGTGGGGACTTGGGTAAAGGTTAAAAACTAGGCCTTTCATAAAATAAGCGCTTGTGGCCGGGCCGCAGTGAAGCTGATGAGGAAGTGGGAACTGGCGACAAGCTTTGGTGGAAAGAAGAACAAGACAGCATAGGGGGAATGATGGGGTTAGCATACCCCAGGGTGGAAAGGGCCGGGATACTTGTGGCAAATGACTAGGAATAAATATATACCATGTTCTGAACCACGACGATCCATTCTTAACGCGATTTCAATGTCGCTCCTAGCCATAAAGAAAGAATGAACTCTCCCTCTCATCTTCCTCTTCAAAGTCATTGTTTTGAATTTAGCGATTATGTATGCCGTGTGTGGCAGACATGGTGCAAGAGCGACGACTAGGGGCATAGTAATATAGTGGTAAGGATCATATTACAGTTTCATTCTAGAACATGATGGACATGATTATGCAAGAGTTTTGTTAATCGAGTAAGAGATAAGGGTATTTGGGTGACAATAAGGCTGGGGCTAGGAGTAAATAAGGTTCTGACTGACATTGTTAGTCACTGGTCATACATGCCTCGAACTCACAAACAACTTGAGGATGAAATATAGAGACAATGGAGGAAAGGGTGCTTTCTGCAATAAACATTCGTGTGCTAGCAACGGGTCTCTTTGAACATGTGTACATGTAGATGGGTAGAAAAGCTGCTCAAGCCGACAAGGACTTCTCTACTGTCTTACCTTGCAGCCAGTATTATAATGTTTCACCTTCTTTTGCATTTTCAGAATCCCATTAAGCTGAAGAAGTTCTCCATGGCGTCTGCTGAGAATGGCTACTGGCTGCGAGTGGAGAGCAGAAAATGAAAAAATATTTGTCCACGCCTGGATCTTCAACTGCTAGCAGTTGCCTTTGAACATACAAGACCAGTCAATTCTTGGGAGTTCTAGTAGACAAAAAAATTGAAGCATGAATATAAGTATGATTTAATGTTCTCTTTTCTGTATTTCTAGATTAAATTGAACTGAAAAGTCAGCAAGAAGAAGGTGTGAAATACGATGGTGAGATTGTGTCACTCCATCTGTTTGCTTACAATGATTTTCATTAAGAACAAGAAAGCCTTCTCTCAGAAGTGTCAAAGTTGATTTGAAGAACATTTCCTGTGAACAGAATTTTGTTTGAGAGACAATGGATGCACTGACAATGTCCCTTACTGTTTAGAAGACCGTCACCGTTTACCTTGTATGATGGTTATCTTTTGTCATGCTTTTGCCAAGAATGTCCCATTGTGGGTGCCTAGAAACCAAGATGTGTGTCGACACTCTCATGCACGACTACCCAATCCATTAATAATAAGACTCTTCATGTACGAAGTACACACACTCTCTCTGTCTCTCTCTCTCTCTCTGTCTCTCTGTCTCTCTGTCTCTCTCTCTCTGTCTCTCTCTCTCTTTCTCTCTCAAGGGCGGACAGGAAGACACGCAGACAGAGCCACATATACACATACGTAGAGATAGACAGACAGACACACACTCTCATTCTCTCTCTGTCTCTCTTAGTCTCTCTCTGTCTGTTTGTCTCTGCGTGTGTGTTTCTCTCTCTGTCTCTGTCTCTCTTTTTCTATCTCTCTTTGTCTCTCTCTCTGTCTCTTTATCTCTCTCTCCCTCCCTTTCTCTTTCTCTCTCTCCCTCTCTCTCTCTGTCGATCTGTCTGTCTGTCTGTCTGTCTTTCTGTATGTCTGTCTATCTGTCTGTATGTCTGTCTGTCTGTCTGTCTGTCAGTCTGTCTCTCTCTCTCTCTCTCTCTCTCTCTCTCACACACACACACACACAGAGGTAAAGACAGACAGACAGACAGAAAGACAGGTGGGCGGGCGGGCAGGCAGGCAGGCAAGCAGGCAGACAGACAGACACGCAGACACATATGCAGAAAGACTGAGACATGCTGTATTGCTTATTATAAAAATGTTAGGTACAATAGCTTTATCATTAAGAATACATATTTTAATGTAGAACATGCTTAAACAATTGCAAGATTTATAGTATCATACTTTTAATTTACTCATTTAAAGATTGTAATTTTGACATCTTTTTTTTGCAAGCATTGTTTATAATCATGGATATGCCGCTACTTATAAAGCCATGATCATAAATTGTTTGATAAGGTTTTCACATCATTCCAAAGACACTAATGACATTTTGCCTTTATGTACATTGCCCCAAATGGTAGCGTGTAATAGTCTCAGTTGTTACATTCAGTATATTTTTACATCCATTTATTCTCACCAGAATGACAATGGTTCTTATGTAAATGTTGGTACCCTTGACTGTGATGTAAATACCTTTTGACTGTTCAACACAAAAGGCCCTCTACACAATTCCACTTTGCGTAAAGACTTAAAATACCATGAAAAATCAGGATTTTACATTCTGATTGATTTGAATTATCCTGCCCTTCGGTTTATGTGGAAGTTATTGTTCTTATTGTTGTAATAAATGGAGCACTGAATGTCTGTGTTTATGTACGTGATATATAATCAGTTTTACACACACTTTTCAAGAAAGAAATTCTGTAGGAACATACACATTTTAAACAGAAGTTTTATTACTGCAAATTATGACATCTGCATGGGGGAGATTTAGCAGCGATACATTTTCTGCTTAGAAATGATTTTGTTTAATTGTCTTGTTGTTTTCTTGTATCTTCCTTGTTTTTCTGGGATCAACATATGATGATGTTTGCCTTTAGCAACATTTTCAACATTTAGGCATCATAACCAGAATGCCTAGATTAATTTATTTTTGCTTTTGCAAGTCTCATTATTACATAGAGCTTTATCAAATCGTGAAACAGTAAACAATCTTATTACTATTTGTCTGAAATGGTTTTAAGCAGAGCCCTAAATACCTGTTTTGCTCTTCACTGACCACTAATGGACAGTTACGAATACTTCTTTTTCGTTGAATAGTTTTCGAATGAATGCACAATAAACAATATTTTAAAGCAAACTTGTCCTCGGGCAGTCATCAAAGTGTGTGTGTGTGTGTGTGTGTGTGTGTGTGTGTGTGTGTGTGTGTGTGTGTGTGTGTGTGTGTGTTTGTTTGTGTGACTCTACGTTCATCCTGTCTGCCTCTTTCCACCACTGCCCTCCACCTTAACCCTACTGCCCCCATCTCCATCTCACGCCCACCCCCCACTGCTGCCATTCTCTTCTACGATGAATGAAGTAGTTAATGAAGTCTTGAAGAACGCTGCTATAGCATATATTGCATTTCTGTAGAAGGTTGCTGCGTTTCATCTCACACCAACTGCGTGGATTCTTCATTCTCGCCACGTCAGGCAAACACAAATATCTATTCAATCCAGAACTCTAGACCATTATCGGTTTTCATTAGAGCTTTACATCATACACAAAATAACACTAGGATCAGAATGAACAGTTTGCTACGTTGAGTAATCGACAGCTCACAAAATCGGTCATGCGAAGTTGCCGCACAAGTGAGACAGCGAATTGATACAGCTAAAAGCGAATGCAGTAGAGGCTAGGCACTGCTGATTGAAAGAACGCATATAGCTGTGACTCCAGTCGCTGACAGAGTTTTTCATTGTTCATACTTCGATAGTGCACATATGCCAGCTACAGTGTCGGAATACTCTCCCCGATCAGCATGTTTTGTATACAAACCTTGTAAGGGTCTGTGTACAAATTGTAAAAGCAAAACAGATCCATTCTCAATTATTCTCGATGATTTTTAGTTGTAATCAAACTATCTTCCTGCTTTGATGTCATTTTTCTGTAATAATCATAATCGATCGATCTTTATTCCTAAAAAAGTACGGAAACAAACTCTTCTACTATATGCATTCCAGTTCTTGTCCTAAAGATATGGAGGTTGTCATGAGGCTGCTTCTATTTTAATCGGTGAACATATCTCTGGCCACACAAAATGACGCTGATGTGAGTCAAACACTTCCTTTGCCACACGATTCGGGCGTAGCATTCCGAGCAAAGGCCTAAGCATCCAGGTATCCTTGTGAATGCAATGCAAGCCGCTCGCTGTACCTGCACCATTGAGCCAAACATCGATCGTATGCACGATCATTGACCATAGACACTCCTAGAAGAGGACCGCTGACTGCAGACATAGAAGCTTTGACTGAGCCATACACGAGTATTGACCATAGACACTCCTAGAAGAGGACCGCTGACTGCAGACATAGAGGCTTTGACTGAGCCATACACAAGTATTGACCCATCCACGCTCAGTGACCTGCACAGGTAGGCAGAATGGCCTTGAGCGTCACCGCAGCTAAATATAGGCTCAGCCGCTGTGCTGAGAGCTCGCCCTGTACCACTCTGTCTAGACCGCAGGGCGTGCCTTCGGATAACAACTCCTTCTACAGGTCCGCTCAGCCAAAATATGGACGATGTTCCCATATTATATTATGATAGTACATGGTATTGGGGATTGAAAACAACAAAGTTCCCTCTTCGATCGTATCAATTAAACAGTGAAAAATGACTTTTAAAAGTGCGAATTTGTATGATTCAAAACTATACAGGAGTTACTTCCCGTGTCACATTTTCGTAGTTTTGGCCAATCAGAAATTAGGTCAGATTTACTGCGGAGTTTTCACCATGGCAGCGTGTGCATGGGCTAAATGTAAACAGTGGCTACATCAAGCTTTTTAAACTTGAAAAATTCTATGAGGTAGGCTGTGTAGCATTTTCATAGTTCCTAGTGCTAGACTTGCATGCGTGGCGGCTATCATGCAGTCTAGGTGCAGCAGGTTGGGTTATACATAGTAGGGCTGTCTTTCCAGAAGTAGTCTAACGTACTAGCCTTGAAGTTGTCGACAGTGTTCGCAGATACGGCGTCTTCAGGAAGACTGTTCCATGTGTTGACGACTCTCTGAGAGAAGTAGTTGACTCTCACGTTTAGTCTGCAGTGGTCTTTGGGGAGTTTGAGAGAGTGGCCTCTGGTTTCTCTGCTGTTGGTTGGTTCGAAGCGAGGTCTGTCTGCATCATACAGTCCATGCACGTACGTACTTACGACGATGTCTTTAATAGTTCGACGTCATAAACTTTGTGATGAAACTGATTTGCAATAAAATGTATCGTTTGTGGTCGTAATTCCAAAACGAGACACCATATTACCTCCAAAATACATTGGATTCTTACTTGGGAGAATCCCTGACCTTCCGCCAATTTTCATTAGGATCCGTTTTTATCGTTTTGAGTTATTTTGCTAAATAACTAAATTACTAATAAACCTAGGGTTTAAAAAAAGTATTGACATAAAAACATCTTACTACGAAACCTGAAGCCATCTTGCAGTTATCTTTCCAATGACACATACTTTATATAATTTATATATATTTTTAGCAACACAATTATAGATTCATTGATATATTTCATAGAAGATGAGGAAAAACAAATTGCAGCATGATTATGCAGTCACTTCTTGTAATCTGTGTATACTATCAATGTATCATCATGTTATGTATAGTGGAATTTA
>JAWQFJ010001229.1:354035-376535 GCA_034096865.1 Theodoxus fluviatilis
CTCTCTTCTAAGCTGCTGTGCCTGTAAGGGAGCGTTGACAGTTCCTGGCGCGCTGCCAGACTCTCTTGTTTGAACCTTTCACCTTTGCGGTGCACGTCTGGTCTGATGTTTTTGTTCTTGTTTTAATTTGGGGTCGGGTGGGGTGGGAGTGGGGGGTGGAGTGGTGCGTGTCGCGCGATGTGGTAGTGGGATGAGGAGGGTGCATGGTTTGTTGTTGATGTTGTCTCGGTGCAATTTGGTATTTGTCACGTAGCAGTCTTGTATGTGGTAATGAAACAGAATACTATGGGTCGTGGATCAGTGAGGACCTTCGAGAAATAATTTAGAGATGCTTCTGTCTTTTTATCATGTCGTTCAAATCAATTTCAGATTGAGCTACGGAATAACCATTTGTATTTCTGTTTTTTTCCACATGGAAATTCATTTTGGAGAAATGTACGCCCTGTCAGCGTTGTACAGCGCCCAGTTCGGGTTTCATTCCTCAGGATGAGATGCTACCCAAGTTTGAAACTCTACGATCCATGCACTTTTAAACACCGCACCTTCCAGCTGCGAAGGGACTTAGGGCCAACACCTTAACCACTGGATGAAAGCCCTGCATTGAACTCAGTGACTCTGCTGTGGAGGCCCTTTGCATGGGTTGTAATGAGACAAGTCTTTGCATGTGGAGAAGTCCAGTTATGGATTGATTTCATTGTGTTTCTGTTTCAGGCGCATTTGGTGACTGGAGAGGACAAGATTGAGGGTGGTGTTCTTTGCTGACAATTCCTCCACGTTACCACCCGCCATGGCACTCCTGGAGTTTCTATCCGTCCAGAATGTCAGCAGGTTCATCATTGCCGTCTTCCTTCTCTACGTCTTGTAAGCAACCTTTTCCTCCTTAGATAGATTGACTATAACGTGTTTCGTTTTGAAACGTTCAATGCCTTTCTTTCTTGTTAAATTTCGTACTTTTCTACGGATGCCTTTGACCTTTTTTTGGCGTGATTTTTTTCCTCAAGAATTCTGTAGTGTGTCATATTACCATTTTTTTTTTAAACTGAATCTATTTTTCTGTTCAACCGAGGATGTAATGACCCCTTATCAATGTTTCTTTGAGACACATGCTACTTGTTTCTTGTAATAAACAACACGTATTACTAAGTAGTCATGGTTGATTGTCTCTGACAACAACCTTCCCCAAGCCGACGCAACGTTGCTATGTTTCTATGATTTGTGATTATCTTCTCTATATTTCAAACACTTGTATTTGCTGGTCAAGCTAGTCGGCTGCTAAGATCCTCTTCAAATATTGCACTTCTAGACATGATTAGTGTCACAGTTCTTGAACAAGTGGATCCTTAATCATGTCTTCCTCTGGCTTTTATTTTTTATAGTATGTGAAAACCATGGGCATATCATGGTGTTTTTGAATAGCTCTTTCCCCACATGGGAATACTGAAATCAAACGGAAAGTTGCAATGCGAGTAAATGCTGAGGGAACTGGAGGTGCGACAAAAGTGTTGAATGTGACATTTGCTATGATTTATTGAAAAATTGGATGTGTACCTAAATTACAAAACCGACAAGATGCATTCCTGTCGTTTCTCTGAGCAATACAGATGGTGTGATACATGCAGTGAAATACACGAACCCCAAGGTTTAAAATAAGCAAAATATTTAATGAGACAAAATACTAAATGAAGAAAAGAAAGGTGTAGGCCTTCGGTAAGTAGCCTTCTAAGATACAAAAAAGGAAGAAAACACACACACACACGCACACACACACACACATACACACACACAAACACACACACACACGCACACGCGCACACACACTCTCTCACACACACACACACACACACACACACACACAAAGAAGGGAGAGCAGTAGAATAAACGACAAACTCTAACGTTCGTGGAATAGACGACAGACCCCGACGTTTGTGAAATAGACGAGAGATCCCAAGGTTCGTGGAACAGACAACAGACCCAAGGATCGTGGAACAGACATCAGACCCAAGGTTCGTGGAACAGAAGACAAATCCAAGGTTCGTGGAACATACAACAGATACAAGGTACAACAGACCCAAGGTTATTGGAACAGACAACAGACCCAAGTTTCGTGGAACAGACAACAAACCCAAGGTTCGTGGAACAGACAACATACCCAAGGTTCGTGGAACAAACAACAGACCCAAGGTTCGTGGAGTCGGCAACATACCCAAGGTTCGTGGAACTGACAACAGACCCAAGGTTCGTGGAACACAACAGACTCAAGGTTCATGGAACAGAAAACAGACCCAAGGTTCGTGGAACAAACAACAGACCCAAGGTTTGTGGAATAGACAACAGACCCAAGGTTCGTGGAATAGACGACAGACCCCAAGGCTAAGTGAAATAGACGACAGACCCCAAGGCTAAGTGAAGTAGACGACAGACCACAAGGCTAAGTGGCATAGGCGACAAACCTCAAGGATAAGTAGAATAAACAAAAGACCCAAGGTTCGATAATAAGACGACAGCCCCCAAGATTCATGGAATAGACTATAGAACCAAAAATCGTGGAACAGACGACAGACCCCGAATTTTGTGGAATAGACAACAGACCCAAGATTCGTGGAATAGACGTCAAACCCCAAAGTTAATGGAACAGACGACAGATCCCAAGTTTCGTGGAACAGACGACAGAACCAAGGTTCCTAGAATAGACTACAGCATCAAAGTTTTTGGAACAGACGACAGAACCAAAGTTTGTGGTACAGACGACAGACTCCAATGCCAATTGGAACAGACGACAGACCCAAAGATCGTGGAATAGACGACAGACCCCAAGGTTAAGTGGAATAGACGACAGGTCCAAAGATCGTGGAATAGACGACAGACCACAAGGCTAAGTGGAAGAGACGACTGGCTCCAAATTTCATGGAACAGAAGACAGACCCCCCAAGTTTGTGAAGTAGACGAAAGAACCCCCACAGTTTGTGAAACCTTATTAAATGATTTGTTTAGTCGGAACTTTTGGGTATGTCAACTCCACTGCATGTAAAAGACCAGCTATTTTGCTGATAGACCCAGCAGCCCCTTTGCTCAGTGTCTCGTTCCTCTCACTGCAGCTACTCATCTCGGCACTACCTGATCTTCCGACGAATGGGGGTGAAAGGTCCCACCCCCCTGCCACTGTTGGGAAACTTGCTGAGTTTTTTGAAGGGGGTAAGTTCAAATTTGCATTACCATGTAACAAACCACTTGCCGGTTGTCTGTCCGTACCAGAAGTCAACAAGTGTGGAATATTTTCATGAGCAAGTTTTCCAAAAGCGTTTAGCGCTTTAAACAAATACTGACCTTCTTTAAACGTATTTGTAAAGGCAGTGCATGTGTGATATTATTGAGAGAGAGAAAAGATTCCGCAGTAACTGATCTACACGTAAAGGATCTATTTCTGAACATTACGAAACAGGCTTTTCAACTTTAGGCACTTTGTTTAGAATTTCGAATTTTGTGTCTTAAATAAAGCATGTAAGTTTGTGTGTGTGTGTGAGTGTGTGTGTGTGTGTGTGTGTGTGTGTGTGTGTGTGTGTTGTGTGTTTGTGTGTGTGTGTTTGTGTGTGTGTGTGTGTGTGTGTGAGTGTGTATGTGTGTGTTTGTGTGTGATTGTGTGTGTGTGTGTGCGTGTGTGTATGTGCGTATATGTGTGTGTGTGTTGTGTGCGTATATGTGTGTGTGTGTTGTGTGCATGTATGTTTGAATGTATGTATATGTGTGCAAGAAGATAGACACGCGGGCAGGCAGGCGGACGGACGGACGGATAGAGAGAAGAGAGACAGACAGACAGAGAGAGAGAGAGAGAGAGAGAGAGAGAGAGAGTGAAAGAGACAGAGACAGAGACCGAGACCGAGACCGAGACCGAGACCGAGACAGAGACAGAGTCAGAGTCAGAGACAGACAGACAGACAGACAGACAGACAGACAGACAGACAGACAGACAGACAGACGGACGGACGGACGGACGGACGGGCGGACAGACAGACAGACAGACAGACAGACAGACAGACAGACAGACAGACAGACAGACAGACAGACAGACAGACAGACAGACAGACAGACAGACAGACAGACAGACAGACAGACAGACAGACAGACTGGACTCGACCCGAAACGACCCGACCCGACCCGACATGACCCAACTCTACCCAACCCGACTGACCGATCGACTGACCGATCGACAGACAGACAGACAGACAGACAGACAGACAGACAGACAGACAGACAGACAGACAGACAGACCGGCAGGCACACAGACAGACAGACACACACACACACAGACAGACACACAGACAGACTCAAAGACAGACACACAGACGCACAGACAGTCAAACACACAGACGCACAGACTAAACACATAGACACACAGATGGAGAGGGAGAGAGTGGGGAGATAGATTAGATTATATTAGAAATATATATATATATATATATATATATATATATATATATATATATATATATATATATAGAGAGAGAGAGAGAGAGAGAGAGAGAGAGAGAGAGATGAGATGAAGAGATGAGATAAGAGGAGATGACATGAGATGAGGAAATGAGGAGATGAGATGAGATGAGGAGATGAAATGAGAGGAGATGAGAGGAGATGAGGATATGATATATATAGATGAGATGAAGAGATGAGATAAGAGGAGATGACATGAGATGAGGAGATGAGGAGATGAGATGAGATGAGAAGATGAAATGAGATGAGATGAGAGGAGATGAGAGGAGAGGAGACGAGATAAGAGGAGAGGAGATGAGATGAGGAGATGAGATGAGATGAGGAGATGAGATGAGACGAGGAAATGAGATGGGATGAGACGAGATGAGATTATGAAATGAGATGAGATGAGATGAGATGATGAGATGAGATGAGATGAGATGATGAGATGAGATGAGATGAGATGAGGAGAGGAGATGAGGAGAGTAGAGGAGATAAATGGAGGACAGGAAATGAGATGAGATGAGGAGATGAGATGAGATGAAGAGAGGAGATGAGGTGGGATGAGGAGATGAAATGAGATCAGATGAGATGAGGAGAGGAGATGAGAGGAGATGAGATGAGAGGAAATGAGATGAGAGTAGAGGAGAGGAGAGGAGATGAGGAGATGAGAGATGAGGAGATGAGATGAGGAGCTGAGGAGCTGAGGAGAGGAGATGAGATGAAGAGATGAGATGGGATGAGATGAGATGAGATGACGAAATGAGATGAGAAGATGAGATGAGATGATGTGATGAGATGAGATGAAGAGATAAGAGGAGAGGAGATGAGGAGAGGAAAGGAGGTGAGGAGAGGAGATTAGATGAGGAGATGGGATGAGGTGAGATGAGATGAGGAGAGGAGAGGAGATAAGGAGAGGAGATGAGATGAGATAAGACGAGGAAATGAGATGAAGAGATGAGATGAGATGAGATGAGATGAGATAATGAGATGACGAGATGAGATGATGAGATGAGATGAGATGAGATGAGGAAATGAGATGAGGAGATGAGATGAGATGAGGAGATGATATGAGATGATGAGATGATATGAGATGATGAGATGAGATGATGAGATGAGATGATTAGATGAGATGATGAGATGAGATGAGATGAGGAAATGAGATGAGGAGATGAGATGAGATAAGAAGATATGATATGAGATGATGAGATGAGATGAGATGATTAGATGAGATGATTAGATGAGATAAGATGATATGAGATGATGAGATGATGAGATGATGAGATGAGATGAGATTAGAGATGAGATGAGATAGAAGATGAAATGAGATGAGATAGGAGATGAAATAGGAGATAGGAGATGAGATAGGAGATGAGATAGGAGATGAGAGGAGATGAGATATGAGATAGGAGATGAAATAAGATAGGAGATGAGATAGGAGATGAGATAGGAGATGAGATAGGAGATGAGATAGGAGATGAGATAGGAGATGAGATGAGATGAGATAGGAGATGAGATGAGATAGTACATGAGAGATCCGATGAGATGAGATCCGATGAGAAATAAAGAAAGATAGAAAGAAAGCTAAGATAGATAGATGGATAGATAGATGGATGGATGGATGGATGGATGGATGGATGGATGGATGGATGGATGGATGGATGGATGGATGGATGGATGGATGGACGGAGGGAATGACGGAGGGAGGGAGAGAGCGAGGGAGGGAGGGAGGGAGTAAGGGAGGAAGTGAGAGAGGGAGAGAGGGAGGGAGGTAGAGAGAGAGAGAGAGAGAGAGAGAGAGAGAGAGTGAGAGAGAGAGGGAGAGAGAGAGAGAGAGAGAGAAAGAGAGAGAGAGCAGTTATTTAATGTAATGTTTGACTCCTGATTACTAATTCAAAAGTGTCATTATCTCATTCCATCTACTGCTTCAGAGCGTGCAGGAAGCGGACGGAGACTTTTACCTCAAGTACAAGAAGGACGGTTTCTTTGGGTACGATGTCACTGTTTTGTATAAGCAGAAAGGAAACACATGACTTTGTGAATGTAAAATGAGATACAGTGAACATCATACAGTATTTTACAATATCTCAGACATTGTAGCTGTACGATTTGGTTAGTTTTTTTCGAGTTTATGGACTTCAGAAGTCGTATGTGATTGGCAAAATTAAGATGACTCACGAGTAAGAAATACTGGAGTAATAACTTTATCGATCCAATCAAAGTATTGCACAAATCGATGAAATGCATTCCCTATAGTGTTGATAGCAATTATAGACATTTAAAAATAACATTGTGCTATTCTGAAGAAAAAAAGGGAAATTCAAGCAAAAGTTGTGTCGCCATAGGGTTTTCGAAAATTCATGTCATGCAGTTTCTGCAAAACGATATTTAAAAGCAAATTTGAAACATGAAGCTGCAATGATTTGGTATTTATTTGAATATCATATGTATATCATCATCATCATCATTATCATCATCATCATCATCATCATCATCATCATCATCATCATCATCATCATCATCATCAACATCATCATTATCATCGTCGTCATCGTCGTTGTCGTCGTCGTGATCATCGTTATCATTATCATCATCATCATTGTGAACGCTATTGAATTTTCTTCTGTGGACTGCATTCCCTCCCTTTTAGGAACAACCGATGTTTAGCTAGTGCTGACCGTTGTTCAAGGAAATCCTAATGTAAATGAAAGCCCAAACTTTTGTATTTGTCTCTTGCAAAAAGAATTAATGGTTCATTCCATCTGTTGCAGAGTTGAACAGTACAAATTCGACTGGAAAACACTGTCCAATGGGGTTCTACTGTGCTCACAAGCTTTTGCAACCAGCATTGCTTCATCACATGACAAAGGATCTTTGCTCCGAAAGCCTGTGAGCACAGTAAAACTCCGCTGGACAATTTTCCCCTGGACTCTTTCTTTTCGAAAGAGATAAAAAGATGTAAAAGTAATCGTGTCTTTTTATATAGTGACTTATCACCCACGTGGTTTGTTAGTCCAGCTCTGGTCTGCCTCAAGATATCGCGTGTTGCAGACTGTTTGAAGGTCATGAGCCCATTTTAAATGTGTGTGACCTCGACGCCATCCGAGAGATGACCATCAAACAGTTTGCCAACTTTTCTAACCACAGAGTGAGTTTCAATCCTGAATGTGATTCCCACTTGCTTTGAGATTTCCTGTGCATGGAGTGTCGCATTCCATCATTTCCGATCTTTCCACAACAAAGATGGAACGTATTCTCTGCTATTCTACCTTTCATTTCGGCTTCACCGTGCTTATCTCTTTTCCATTTTCTCCTTTTTTTCTCTCTTTCTCCTACTTCTCTATCATCTCCTGTTATTCTTGCATTTCTCTCTATGTACTTCTCATCTGGATGCTTGTCATCCTACTAATATGTATATTTCTTCTGTCCCTCTTTCTTTTCGTCTAATGTCTTTTGGGATAATAAGGTGGATGAGTCCGTCCAAGTTTGTACATGCAAATCTTGCTATGGATGGAAGATTATTTGATTCATATTGACGCACTTTTTAAAAATTAAACTGTTCATGAGATGATCGCATCTAACTTGTAATGAAATGTGATGAATGAGATGAACATTTCTCAATGGTCCAATGTGATCCATAATTAGGCCTATATATTTTTAAAACATGAGTTTAAAAATAGGTTTATTGATTAACTCATGCACATTTTGCACTGAATATGAGTTATTTGGAGGATTGAATCTATCAAATCACGTCTGCGACCAAACATTGATATATTCTTCATGCATTTATACTTTATGGTGAGGTTTGTATTTTTCTGAGATGTCATGTATGTACTATTGGGACATTACAGAAGTATTATGCATACACTCTTGTGGAGAAGACTCGAGCCGATGTATTCTTTTTGACAGGCTTCGGATTGTTTGTGGAAAGAATGCAAACATTAAATAGAATAACTCATGTTGCTAAAGAATGGATATTAAAACTTTTCCCGCACGTTTATAAATATTATCATATTTTACTCATCAAATTGTTGAAATTTCACAGGTTTGGTTTTTCTTCCTCAGGTTTTTGAAGCTATTGACACCTTTCCGTCAACCCATTTTCTGATCCAAATGAAGGATGATCACTGGAAACACGTGAGGAATAACCTCACTCCCGCCTTCAGCAGTGGCAAATTGAGACGGGTAGGTCTCTCTAATTCACTTTCTGCTGTCCCCTAAGTTAATGTTCATGTGCTGTTAGCCACTTCAGGTTTTATCCGATAGCAATGTATCTTCTGAAAGTCTACCATCGCTCTGATTTTATGCTGTGGAGTTTTTCGTTGTAATTGCTATATACTGTGTTTTTTCGTGTATTCATAGACGTTACAATTTGCTGATGTAAGCCTCAGTGAGTCGTACATTTTGTTGTGTTGCTAAATTACTCTCTTGAAACCCACTTTGGGGATTTTCACTGCTTATTCACTCCTAACAAGCAACGTAGTCAAACAGTCTTCTTTGCCGACTCTACTTTTCCCTGCCAATCCTAAACTTGTTTAATCGTGGCGAGAAAGAAAAGAGAGAAAAAAGTCAAAGGTACACAACAAACTGCATGTTGTCCCATCTTCTCTATGAGCACTCTGTAATTTTGTTTAAAGCGTTTACAGCGAAATATAAACTTTTGCTTACGTTCACATGAATCAACTGTATACATGACATTTCTTAAAACACACACATCCATATGTCACAAACCGTCTTTTCTCTTTTCAATTGCCGACAAATGCTCAGACAAGGCAGAAGACAATCACCTTGCTTTCACCATTCAGGCAAAGGTAAAAAAGTGAATAACAATATCAGGATTTAATTATACAAAAGGATAAAGTCAAAACATGAATTAGACCTCGCAAACGCGTTTCAAATAATCTTAATCTATGGCGATTCTAACCGCCCTACAAACAGACTCGGCCAGACAAGACGAACAACACAAACACACAGGGGATAGATTCTGTCACTGGTTCACTGTCAATTCCACAAAAAGAGGAACATAAAAAGGAACGTCTTCACCTTATCAACGCAGTCCATTCATAGCAGTCGTCACTGCTTCCATGAGTCCCCGTTAGGTCCCATTATGTTGTCCTCTTCCGTTCTCACGGACACGGACCCTCCATTCGATGCAGGCGTCGCTCTGGTGGGCGGGCGGCGTCCTCGTTCTTCCGTCGTCCTCGTCCGCTCTCACAGACACGGACACTCTATTTGATGTAGGCGTTGCTCTGGTGGGCGGGCGGCTATCATCGTTCTTCCGTCGACCTCTTCCGTTTTCATGGACACGGACCCTCCATTCGATGCAGGCGTCGCTCTGGTGGGCGGGCGGCTGTCATTGTTCTTGCGTCGTCTTATTCAGCACTCCATGTTCAAGGCAGACAGAGAGTCGCCCCGCACTTCCATAACTGAAGCTATTTCTCAATTACCAGTCCAAACGTCTCCCTCCTTCAAATCCGTCCAATCTGACGTCCTCCAACTCCTTCGAATTAACGTCACCCCTTCTTCAAATTCGGTAATTGGTGACGTCCTCAAACACCCTAGAATTCAGTCCATCACAACATCTTGCTGATACCAGAACTAAATGCATAATGACACAAATTACACAAATATCTAAGTACAGAACTTCATCCAGATTACTGATTAAAACATTATGAATTTCTGTACGTAACAACATACCTACACAAATGTGCGCAGTTTCAAAATGGCTTACCAAAAACATTTTTGAAAGGGTCAGGCCTACCTACCGACCCCCATGTTTACCGCAATCACAGTTTTTGGGGGTCTTTTTCGCCTTATGCTTGGTATTATTTCCTGCAGATGATACCCCTGATTCACGACTGCTGCCAGGAGCTGTTGCAAGGCCTGGAGAAGAGTGCTGACACGGGAAAAGATGTGGAAATCAAACAGTATGTATTCATGTCTGTACCAGCCAGGACCATTCCCATGTTTTGTATTAAACATAATCTTATACCAATAACCAAATGATAAACATGGCATTTACGGCTTGTATGATAAAATGCATAAATGGCTTAAGCCTGTTTGTAAATGCGTCGCTGTTGTCCCTGTGGAGTTATTTTGTACATGAGAGATGTGCCGTCGTTGCTGCAGGTTCATTGGAGGATTCACAATGGATGTCATCGGCCGCACTGCTTTTGGACTGCAAACTGACACCCAGAAAAACCCAGACAACCAGTTTGTGAGGGCAGCGAACGCATTCTTTGACATTGGGCTTGTTTTGTTGATTTCATGTAAGTATTTGGTGCTATTGCTCTAACCACCTTCGAGAGACACTCTCACCATCTTTATGGTTGCGAAGGCTGTGTAGCATTATTACAATGTGTGTGTGTGTGTGTGTGTGTGTGTGTGTGTGTGTGTGTGTGTGTGTGTGTGTGTGTGTGTGTGTGTGTGTGAGTGTGTGTGTGTGTTAGTGAGAGAAAGAGAGAAAGAGACAGAGAGAGAGAGAGAGGTCTACAATGCTATTGTATGTCAGCTGCTTTGTGAATGAGGCTGTCTCTTTCGTGAAGCTTGAGTTAAATGCTGGTGGTAAAAGACGAATTTATAGTTTCAAGCCGAGGAATGTTTTAATAGCGAGGGTTCGTACAATGACAATGAGTTTGGATGTTTTTTCAGCTGATCTAACGACAGAAACTAAACATGGACGGTTCTGTGAGATTATTAGAACAAGAAATACGGTCAGCCACAACTGTAGTAGTGCATGGTTTGTTAAAATTTGTGTCTCTTACTGCATTTGGGGTGAAACCAAATTTCTTATAACAAACTGTAAGTTTGGCTTTTCTCTGGAAGTGTGTTCTAGAAAAATGATCATGACAGTAAAATATGAGTTGTACGCAGTACCTCATGCTTGCCCAACTGAATTCTTATAATTCATATAATCATGTAAGATGATTAGGCATGTTGCTCAGTTCTGTATGGAAAACGAAAAGATTCAATTACTTGTGCTTGTCCGTTTCAGTTTTTTTTCCCATTTCTGGGACCGGTGGTGAAGTTTTTCAAATATCAGCCTGCAGGTCAGAAAAATGTCAACTTTTTCTCTGATGTGACCATGGCTGCCCTGAAGGAGAGACAAAAGAATGCCTCTGTGGTAAGATCTAGACACTGGAGTCGCCCAGGCTGTGGCGAGATCACCCACCCCCTCTCCCTTTTCACGTGAATGTATTGTATTTACTAACCCGTGTTATGTGAGTTAGCGTGGCTGCCAACTGTTCTAAAAATAGTAACGTGATAGTTGTGTTGCTGTGGCGTAATGGTCTCGATAGCCTAGAGAGATTGCTGGGCCATAGGACTCCATCCATCACAAGACTTAGTCCAAGCTAAAGGCCTTTGCACATAAGGCAACTCCACTTCGGCAACTCGATTGCTTGCCATACATTGCTTCATGTGCGATGTTGGTTGAAAGCAACTGGCATTCCAAGCAACTTTCCACGCCACCAGCAACTGAGTTGCTCGTTTTTAATCCTGTTCTAGTTTTGGGGGCAACGGCGTGCCACTCCAGCTACTCTCTGTGAATCCACCAATCACCGGGCGACTTTAGAGCCTCGTTCTCGCGTTCTTGCGACTATTGCACATTTAATGGCGGCCATGTCTTCGCTTCGCACAGAAAACGCTGAATTTGGGGATACTAGAAACCCCATCCAAAGAAAATGTAAGCCATGAACAGCATTAATTTATCAAAGCTGTATGTTGAATGCATCAATAGGTCGTGAAAGCTCCTACATTTTAAAATTCGAAATGCAGGTCACATGCCCAACCATGTGTCGGCGGGTCGACTGTTATCATTGCATGTTTGCAACGTGGCGAGAGGTAAAAGGTCACATTTGAAGCGTGTGCGAGCTCAGCCTCCAGCATTGCCTGCCACATGGCAAGCAACCAGCCGCAAGCAACGTGGCAAGAGACTTTGGTTGCCTCCTGTGCGTGGGCCTTAATGCAGAGCAAAGAGAGACGTGTGATTGGCTGCCTTTCCAAGAATTTGACTAAGTACATCATGTGATTAACTTCACTTTTATATGGGGACCATGTGATTGGACAGTAGGGTGAATTGGGCAAGGACCGAGTGTTTTATTGGATGATGGACCACTGGAATTATTGCTTGTTGTATAAAGGCACGCGCGCGTGATTCAACCACCCACGAGTGATCCCACACGTGTACAAGGCTCCAGCTCTCTCTGCTCACCGCCTGAAGAGCCGGGACGTCTCTATGTTTGTCAGTCCAAAGTGCTGAACGTCTGAGTAGGCTTACCACCATTCGAGATATGAATTATCTCTCCCTTTGCCCCGTTCAAAGAGCGAGCATCCCTCCCTCCTCCAAGTGTTTGCAGCATCTCGTCATTCACTGCAATCGTAGAGCATGTGTCCCTCCCTCCTCCACGTGTTTGCAGCGTCTCATCATTTGCCCCATTTGAAGAGCGAGTATTCCTCCTGCCTTTATGAGTCTGCACGTCTTCATTACCAACCCGTTAGAAGTACCAGCGTTTTCTCCACCGCTACAGGTACGAGCGTCTCTTCATTTGCCCCATTTGAAGAGCAAGTGTCCTTCCCGCCTCCACGTGTCTGCATGTCTCACCTTTCGTCCCAGTTTGAGGAATGAGTTTTCTTCCACCTCCACTCGACAGCATAGCCACATGCCTGCAGAGCGAGGGAGCACGACTCCACGTGGCCGCAAAGCAACGAGATGGCCAGGAACAATTTTCGTTGTTTGAGCTCTTGTCGACCTCCTGTTTTCTCTGTGCTACCATCCCACCTTCCCTCTCTCCCTCATCTACATTCACTAGTGCCGCTGCAACTGTCGTCCCGAAGGTAGGATACTGTTGTGTTGCACACTGCTGCACATGCAAAAATCTGACAAACAGATCTCAGTTCTTGGATTCTTGGTTTATTCTTATTGCCGCTTTCTTAACTGTCCTCGTCTCTGTCCCACGTCACTTTCGTCATTACGTCATCGTCACAAGAAACTGTCTGTCTCATTCCAGTCTGATTTGTGCAAGGATACAACATTCCTTCTCAACTTGAAACAGAACTTTAATATGCATGCACGTTGGATACAGATATTCAAACTCAAACAAACCTTTACAAATTCAGTCCATTGGTTAAAAGGAAAGTATTTTTTCTTAATAGTCATAACACTACTAATGTGGAGTGTGTCAAAAGACAGTACTAATGCAGACGGAAGCATGTTTAGTCATCTTCTTCCTCTTCTTCCTCCAGATGTAGCAATGCACCTTGAATGGGCTTAAAATGTGATGAATTGAGCACAATGATGCTCTTGCCTTGCTGAGCTGTGACCATGCTGCCTTTCTTTTAAATCACAACATACGGACGTGAGGAATAGGGACTGGTCAGGGCATTCTTGTGCTGTTGCTTCACGAGCACACAATCGCCGGGTTTGAGGCTTGATGCGTGCATCTTGCGCTTGGTATCAGCATATTCCTTCATTTTCTGCTTGGAAACGGCGTCGTTGTAGACTATACGCGTGTGTACAGGGAGTGGCGTAGCTGAGACAGGGGCACTCGGCAGCCAATGTTCATCTTGTGTCCAGTTAGCGCCTCAAATAGGGACACGTTGGTAGCGCTGTGCGGGGTTGCATGGTAGTGACGTAGAAACGTAGGAAGTTGTTTCTTCCAGTTATTGTTCTCGGCTGTCGATGCAGTGATATTCCTTTTTACTGTAGACATGAACTTCTCGACTTTGCCGTTGGCCTCGGGCCGTACTGTGGTTAGCTTCCTGTGATGAAAACCGAACCGGTCAGTGAAATCAACAAAATCTTGACCGTTAAACGGAGGACCATTGTCAGTCTTCCCTGTCTTGGGGACACCTTGACGGGAAAATATTTCTTCCAGCTTGGGTGTGACACATCTTGCGGATGTTGAGGACACAATTTCCACCTCAGGGAAACGACTGTATTCATCAATACACACCATCAGCCTGTGGGAAAGGGACCAGCAAAATCAAATGCCAATTCACTCCAGGGTTCTGTTGGGAGTTGAGTAGGGTTCAGGGGTTCACGGGTTTTGGGTCCGGGGTATGATGCTTGGCAGGGAATACAGGATTTTGCAGCCGCCTCGACCATTCTGTCGATTCTTGGAAACCAAACTTTTTCGCGTATACACTGCTTGGTCTTCACAATGCCTTGATGGGCCTGGTGCGCAATTTCAAGAACTCGCTGTTGAAGACTGGAAGGGATGACAAGTCGATGGTTACGCAGAACAAGACCATCATGTACTGAGATTTCATCCTTGAACTGGGCGTAGTTCGCTAGCTCTTTGTCATGCCACTTGCCAGTTTGGACTGCAGCCATCACTTTCTGTAGTGTAACGTCATGTTGCGTTGCTTCGTGGACTTTTTCTTGTGTCATTGCCTTGGGCACATAATTTCTTGTGACGTAGCTGATGTAGCGCTCGGCAACGTTGTCACGGGCGGGGATAGACTGGGGATGTCTGCTAATGTAGTCTGCAGGGTTCAGGTCGTCTCGGCCTGGGACATAGGTCAGGGTCATCTCGTACGGCATCGAACGTAGACGCCATCGTTCAACACGTGCTGTAGCCGGCTTCTGGCTTGTCACTATGCCAAGAAGGGGCTTGTGATCTGTAGCAACACAGAAAGGTGCGCCATACAGGTACAGTTGAAAATGTTCATCGCCATACAGAACGGCCAACATCTCTCTTTCCGTCTGCGAGTATCGCTGTTCAGTCGGGGTCAGTGCTCGGCTTGTGTAGCAAATAACCTTGCCGTTCTGGGTCATGATCGCTCCAAGTCCGACGAGACTGGCGTCCACCAGTACTGTTGTGTGCAGCTTGGGGTTGAAGTACCCCATGACGGGGGTCTTCGTCAGGGACTGTTTGATCTCGTCAAACGCCTCTTGTTCCTTTGTTGACCAGTTCCAGGTTATGTCGGCACAAGTCAGCCGACGCAGGGGGTCAGTGATCTTTGCATAGTTAGGAATGAACCTGGAAACGTACTGGGTCATGCCAAGAAATGAGCGCACCTCGCTTACATTCTTGGGCGGAGTAGTAGATGTGATTGTCTTGATCTTCTCAGGGTCTGCTGACACTCCTTGCACTCCAAACACATGGCCAAAGAATGTGAGCTCGTTGACAGAGAAGACACACTTTTCCTTGTTTAGCTTAGCGCCATTTTCTTGTAATTTTTTCAGCGTCGCTCGGAGGCTGGCATCGTGTTCCTTCTGCCTTTTTCCATGCACGATGACATCATCGGACAGGTTCTTGGCGCCAGGGATGTCACTCAACAGCTCGGCAATTGCATTCTGGAAAATCTCAGACGCAGCATTCACTCCAAACAATAGTCTCTTGTATCGTCGGAGTCCAACATGGGTTGTGAAGGTCGTGATGTGCCTGCTCTGCTCATCTAGCTCAAGCTAATGATTCGCATTCGTCATATCCAGTTTGCTGAGGTCAGCAATCAGGTCATCCAAAGTCGGCATGGGGTGTTTCTCGCGCTTGATCGCCTTGTTGGCTTCACGCATATCAATGCAAACGCGAACATCGTTGTTTCGTTTTGGGACGCAAACGACAGGGGAAATCGATGGTGTAGGACCAGTGACTTTCTCAATCACACCAAGTTTCTCTAGACGCTCCAACTCGTTTTCAACATATTTTCTCACATGGAAAGGGATGCGTCTGTGTCGCTGTGCAACAGGTTGTTTTGTTTTGTCAATGTGCAGCTTGATCTTGACGTCATGGATCTTGCCCATGTTTCCATCAAAAAGCACAGGGAACTCATCTGCAATACGAGCAGGGGCCTGGGGTGTGGATGTGAATGTAAACTGGACCATGCCTAGTTTTTGTGCAGTGTTTGAACTGAGAATGTTGTTAGTTTTGTCTGATTTGTTGTCAACCACATACAGTGTGCCTTGCTCATGCTTGCCTCTGAACTCAATATCTGGACTGAAATGACCTTTCCCCGGGAGAGGTGTCTTAGAGTTGTACTGGTAGATCAGAGGAGAGGGACCATGTAGTGTGACCTGAGGAAAACACTTCGTGTGTGTGTCAGAACTGATAATGTTTACTGTAGCGCCTGTGTCAACAAGGAATGTGACTGATTTACCAAGAACATGCGCTTCAACAGTGTCATTCATAGCAAACACATAGTCATCATCATCATCATCATCATGCACAACATCATCTACATCAGCATGCACAACATTCTGTTCATTGTTCATTCTTGGTGTGGCATCATTATTGTTCGTTTGTTTCATATCAATATTGTTCATCATCAGTGGATCAATCTTGCGCTCGGCAGAATGACACGAAACAGTACTGTTCTTGCTCATACTCGCGCTCGGCAGAAGGAGAAGAGGTTATCTGCCTTACCTTTTGAGACTCACAGACACGCGCAAAATGTCCGATCTTGGTGCACTTTTTGCATATCTTGCCTCGAGATGGGCACTCATTGTTACGATGGGTAGTGTAACCACAGTAACGGCACGGTCGCGTTGAACTGAGGGCTGTCGATCCGCCACGAGAGCTGTAAGAACCGCCTCGGGAATCGCCACTACCGCGTGATCGGCCACGGTAACCACCACCACGGGAACTGCAACCTGGTTGATGATTTGTAAAGGAGGAACCACCACCGCTCTTGCCTCGGGAGTTACCACCTTGCTGTCGCCCGTCTGCAGTAACAACTTGCACGGACGTCTTGATGGACTTGGACACGGCACCACGCTCCATTTCTGCTGCTCTGGCCTCGGAGATTTCATCTGCACGGGCCTCGTCAAGCACTTGTTTGAGGTTGTACATGTAGTTTTCCTTTAACGCCTTGGGACGCAGTCTTGTCGACGTACAACCTTGCAAGATATGTGAGAGAATCTCTCCGTCTTTGTCATGGAGCTCACACGTTGCCGCCAGAACGTGTATGAGACGCATTAATGGACTCTTGCTTCTGCTGGACTGCTTGGCGAAACTTGAAAATTTCGTACGTTACATTCTTCTGAGGGCTGAAATAATCCGAGAAGAATTTCTTCAATGCAGCATACGTATTTTCTCCCCTTTAGTCATCAGAACAACCGTCGTAAATCTCAAAGCAATCCTCACTGGCGTAGTGAAAGAGTAAAGCACGTTTCCGAGCATCGTTATTGATGTTGAGGGCATTGAGAAAATTATCAAATCGATCAATCCATTTCTGCCAGCGAAAACCGCAGTTTTGTCCTTCACAATGAACATCAAATCGAGGAAAACTAGGCAAACTAGCCATGTTTTTCTTCTCAAACGTCTAACAATTCCGTTCGGATTCTTTTCGGTTAAATCCTCGTCGCCATTTGTTGTGTTGCACACAGTTGCACATGCACAAATCTGATAAACAGATCTCAGTTCTTGGTTTCTTGGTTTATTCTTATTGCCGCTTTCTTAACTGTATTCGTCTCTGTCCCACGTCACTTTCTTCATTACGTCATCGTCACAAGAAACTGTCTGTCTCGGTCCAGTCTGATTTGTGCAAGGATACAACAGATACCTTCGTGAAAGCAGACTTACTGTGAAACCGAGTTGGCCACTCCGTTTTTCAGAAACCACGTGTTTCGTCGGACGGTCTACGAATTCAGTTAAGTACTTTTTGAATGGTTGGCAAGCCCTAGTAATTTTCCTTGGTGAAGATTCAATCTCCAGTATCATTACTAACCTTTAATTATCCATTTTCTTTAATTGTTATCCAAACAAATTAAAGTGATTTAATTTTGACCTGTGTCCTCACTGTTCATTCTGTCTTGTTTCATCATTTTGATAGAATGACGGTGAGATAGTGTTGCCAGTTCGGCTGTGTGTGTGTGTGTGTTTCTCCTAGACTTAATACTTAAAGAAAACGAGCTAGTCGAGCTGCATAACACAGGCATATAAACAAAAACACTACTCCATAGGAAATACTTAAATGGGGTTTGTGGAAAACCTTTTGGTGGCGCAAGCAACTAATCTCACACACACACACACACACACACACACACACACACACACACACACACACACACACACACACACACACACACACACACACACACACACACACACACACACACACACACACAACAGTTGCTTGGAGAGTAAAAGTTCGATTAATTTGTGCCTTCCATTCAGTGGAACTTATGATAGACGATAAAAAGACAAGATCTGAATAGTGAAGGAACTTTGGCCATTTATGATTCTGTAGCAGACATGCGTAAACGTATGCACTAGAATGCCTTTTATTCTTACATGACTACTTGTCTGAAAAGTGGTAAGATTTTTTAAATGCTGACACTTTTTTTAATTGCGCTATACATCAATAGACCTAATAATATTTTAAACATTAAATGTGTTATGTATGGTGTTTCTCATACACAGTGATGCTACTTTTGGTCGTCCTGCCTGCTGTGTTGGACTTTCGGATGCTGACACTGGGATTGTCTCAAAGACTATTTCTCAAAGGAATGTAAAACTGGGCACATCAAACTGATGTGCAAACCAGTTTTCATTTATATCTTCCTGACTGTTGGTCAGAAGCAATGCAAAATCTCCTAAGTATGGCACTAAAAGCTTGAAAGTCACACCAATGTTAGGTGACGATTCGTGTGAGATACACGTATCAAAGCATTGGTTTTTCTAGTGAGCGCTTCTTGAAAAGCGTGTCTTTGTGTGTTTACCTACTTGGATGATTAGCCCTTTTCTTTGTGACTAGTTTGCACCTTTAGAAGATATCAACAATGGCACCGAACTGAATGTAACATTCAAAATGTGTATTACCAAAAACATGTAAATGACATATCTTTATATATGCTGCAACTATCATGCATAAATTGCATTAAATTAAGGGGGAAATAATGCAGAGTTCTATTACTAAAGGATGTTTTACAGAAAATAACATTTTTTTAAAAACCAGTTTTGAGTAAGAGATATCGTACGGATTGTGTGCTGCAGAAATATGGAGACTTCATGCAGATTTTAGCAAATGCTGAAGTTAGTGCGGATGATGAAATTGATGAGGAAATTGACCACAGACAGGCTCTTCAGACATCTGTCAAGTGGTCAAACAAAGGTAAACTTTTGTTTATTGATATCGTTTGACTCATGTCACTATCATGCTTTGTACCTCAATCATTTCCTCTGTTACTTCGGCAAAAGTTGTCAGCCATATTTTCGCAGCCATCTTTGTGCCAAAGTTTATTCGACCTAGATTTTGGAGCCACATATTGCAAAGGTTGTAATGAGGCCTTGTACACGTATTCGTATATTTCTCTGAGTCCACATCATAATGGTTGATATTCCCATTCTCCATTGATCTCTTGGATATGTGTTTCTTTTCGTTCAGTAATAATGAAGTAGTATTGTTCTTGCTGCTGCTGCTGTCGCCGTCGCCGAAAAAGATTTAAACGTCTCTGCCTAGCTTGACTGAATATCGTACAATGTTGCCTTTCCACTGGAGACTGCCCCTGTCTTGACGTAATCAGCACGCAAAACCCCCAAATATTATTATCAGCCTGATTTCTGGCGCATTTTGTAGCATCGAATCTTCTTTGCACTCCTCCCAAAGGTCGTTTCATCTGCGTAGTTTTCAACCAGTGCAGAGAACCTGATAGAAGGATTCCTAGCATTAAAACCTTTCTATAGCAGGAGTCTATTCAACAGTTTATTTCTGTGCGGCAGTCATATTATAAAGCTAACGAACAACCAAGTGGATGACGAAAACATTTTGATGAAAGGACAAGGCTATGGAGTACAATTATCTAGACAATATGTCAGGCGCATCATAAGGCACCATGAATGGGAGTTCATCCGTCGTCATCAAGAAATATACCTTCTTCACATTTCCCCAGCTCCACTCTACCTTTAATCTTCAGCCACCATTAAGTTAAGTAACAAAGATTATCTACCATTGTCGTCCCCGAATCGCACCTGACTTTCATGGCGCCGTTGTGGTGTTTCAGGATTGACCAAGGAGGATATCATTGGCATTGGGATCCAGTTCCTGGCGGCGGGCTACGAAACCACAACCACCACACTCTGTTTCACCCTGCACCTGCTGGCCTTGAACCCCGAATGCCAAGAAAAGGCCAGAAAGGAGGTGGATAAGGTGCTACAAGGGGTGAGTGACGACATAGACTGAATTCTATCATGACAAACAAGCAATTTTAATATCCTCAATGTTACATACTTCTCTAAGTGTCTTGTTGAGCTTTCTAAGGTACTTTAGCCACACCCGCCCTTTTCCTATACGGTACAGTATTTAAGTCAATTCATGTTGTCAATATGTGAAGTGACATTTATGAAGTAAACTTATTCTCTTTTGATTTGAATGACAAGGGATTCTTATTATACAATTCTTTATAAGGAAACCGGCAATAGAGATACAAGTAAGGCTTGGAACACCTTGCTAAATGCACTGAAGTGGTGTAAACTTGAAGCATACACGCGAGCCGAATCAGCGTTAGTGAAGAGCTCTACAGAGAAATTTTTATACAGAACCGTAGCTCCGTAGTATACCGCCAGTAAAACAGTTGACCATCTCGGTCGGGGACAGAACCCAAAACCTCCTGGTTAACGTCCGAGTGCTAGATGGAGGTATCAGAGAAAAACTATGTGGGCAGTTTTCAGTCATGTTCGTGTTTGACTTTTGCAGTGTGTCTTTGCAGGGCAAGGTCACCCAAGAGAAGATGGCAGACCTGCATTACCTGGAGATGTGCTTGCTGGAGACCCTCCGACACTACTCTCCCTTCCCTCGGTAGGAATGGGCTCTTCCAGTCTGCTGCTGCGATCTCTCTCTCTCTCTTTCATTTTCTCTCTCTCTCTTTCTCTCTCTCTTTCACTCTCTTTCTCTTTCACTCTCTCTCTCTCTTTCTCTCTCTCTTTCTCTCTCTCTCTCTTTCACTCTCTCTCTTTCACTCTCTCTCTCTCTCTCTCTCTCTTAAACCTCAACGCTATGCCAGTCGCCGGATTACCAGCTGCTGTTAAAGCGTCCCTGTCGTCCCTGCTCGCGACGGAAGAACTGTTGTCATGGAAAATCGTCGGCGAACCAGGAAACAGCACAGTTGTGCTGAGATTCAGGCAGCGCGACGACGCTTGGCCATTGCTCACAAGCCATTACAAGCGATGAACCTGGCGTCGAAAGAATCCATTCCAACAGCTACGGGACCAGCAGCGGTCGAAAATTCATCGAGCCAAGGGTGAGCAAACCTTACTGCAAGATGCTCCTTTTCCAAATTTCGACATTGAAACCGCCGCGAATTTCGTTTCTCGTCATGATGAGGCACGGAATGCACGTGCTGCTGCGAGAGTAGATCCGACAGCGTTGGCGACCGTGACCTTTGACCTCCCCGGTGGACAAGTTGGCTTCGCCAGAGAAGACACAGCCGGTCATCTCCCTCGATCATCTACGGGTGACCTCCAGTGCAGCAAAGACAGGGATGCTGAGATCGTGACACCACTACCTTCAGCCCAGCACGAGCTTACTGACCAGAATTGCAGAGATGTACTGGAGCGCGTTGACCAAGACTGCAGAGATGCGCTGGAGCGTGTGGTGAGACAGGTGTCTGACAGGGTGACAGACTGCCGACAGAGTGTTGCAGAGTTGCGGGAGGAGATTGCAGTCGCGGCTTCTCCCCGACTTATTCTAGACAAGGAGCCTCGGATGTTGCGGGAGTCCGTACGGTCGAAAACTCCCGATTCCCGCAGCAGGGGCAAGAAAGCCAGTTCATCTGATGACCCTGGGATCGACCCAGTTCCTGACCGTCTGCGACCCACTTCCAGACGGCGAGACAGGGATGGTGATGGCGCACGTCGACTGCGTGGGCGGTGCGTGCGGGCAGCAAAAAACTAGCATTTTGCACGAACTGCTCGGTGATATCGTGTGACAGACATTGCCAGTAATCGTGCACTGCGGACAGTCCATAACTGGATTCCAGTTTTGATGTGTTTGCGTTTGTGTTCATTTCGTCGCGTTTCTTTCCATTGTAATAGGCCGTCATGGCCTAAACAATAAATATTTCGTTCGTTCGTTCGTTTGTTCGTTCGTTCGTTCGTT
>JAWQFJ010001229.1:381535-384035 GCA_034096865.1 Theodoxus fluviatilis
TTAGACATACATTAGTTCTGTTGTTTGTTGTTTGTTTGTTTGAATCGTGACCCAGTTCATTGATTGCATGATCTACGAGACGAGACATCAGATCAATAAGATTGTTCCTTAAAACCCTCCTTATGTAAGTAAACTAATAGTGAAACTTATTATCGTCTCCCAAGGGTCCACGCAACTGCATCGGGATGCGACTTGCCCTGATGGAGGCAAAGATGGCGCTGGCTACCATCTTGCAGAAGTTCAAGGTTTCGCCTGGGGAGAAAACGGAAGTAAGGACAGCACATGTGCATGTCAGTCTATGAAGTCATCTCGTCTTGACTGGTCTTCTGTTTTCTAATGTCGACTTTACTTTTATTACTCTCAACATTTAAAATATGGAGAGTAGGCATCTGTTTAAAAGCTCAGATGTGGGGACTTGGGTAAAGGTTAAAAACTAGGCCTTTCATAAAATAAGCGCTTGTGGCCGGGCCGCAGTGAAGCTGATGGGGAACTGGGAACTGGCGACAAGCTTTGGTGGAAAGAAGAACAGGACAGCATAGGGGGAATGATGGGGTTAGCATACCCCAGGGTGGAAAGGGCCGGGCTATTTGTGGCAAATGACTAGGAATCAATATATATCATGTTTTGAACCACGACGATCCATTCTTAACGCGATTTCAATTTCATCTTCCCCTTCAACGTCATTGTTTTGAATTTAGCGATTATGTATATCGGGTGTGGCAGACATGGTGCGCGAGCGACGACTAGGGGTGTAGTAATATAGTGGTAAGATATTTCAGTTTTAATCTAGAACATGATGGACATGATTATGCAAGAGTTTTGTTACTCGAGTAAGAGATAAGGATATTTGGGGGATAATAAGGCTGGGGCTAGGAGTAAATAAGGTTCTGACTGACAGTGTTAGTCCTGGTCATACATGCCTCGAACACACGAATAACTTGAGGATGAAATGTAGAGACAATGGAGGAAAGGGTGCTTTCTGCACTAAACATTCGTGTGCTATCAACGGGCCTCTTTGAAAATGTGTACATGTAGATGGGTAGAAAAGCTGCTCAAGCCGACAAGGACTTCTCTACTGTCTTACATTGCAGCCAGTGTTATAATGTTTCACCCTCTTTTGCATTTTCAGAATCCCATCAAGCTGAAGAAGTTCACCGTGACGTCTGCTGAGAGTGGCTACTGGCTGCGACTGGAGAGCAGAAAATGAAAAAAAATCGTCCACGCGTGGATCTTCAACTGCTAACAGTTATTGCCTTTGAATATGCAAGACCAGTCAATTCTTGGGAGTTCTACTAAACAAAACAACCACAAAATTGAAGTATACATTTAACTATGCATTAATGTTTTCTTTTCGGTATTTCTATATTAAATTGAACTGAAAAATCGCAAGAAAGAGTGTGAAATACGATGGTGAGGTTGTGTAACTCCATCTGTTTCCTCACAATGTTTTTCATTAAGAACAAGAAGACCTTCTCTCAGAAGTGTCAAGGTTGGTTTCAAGGACATTCCAGTTACCAGAATTTTGTTTGCGAGAAAATGGATGCACTGAGAATTTCCTTTATTGTTTAGAAGACCGTCTTGTTGAATGTTTACCTTGTATGATGGCTAACTTTTGTTATGCTTTTGCCAAGAATGTCTCATTGCGGGTGCATTGAAACTAAGATGTGTGTCGGCACTCTCATTCACAACTACCTAATCCATTAATAATAAGATTCTTCATGTACGAAGTGCACTCTCTCTCTCTCACTCTCTCTCTCTCTCTCTCTCTCTCTCTCTAGAAGATAGTATTAAAGACCCTTCCCTGTTCTGGAAACAGGTGAGAAAGCTTAACCTTAGATCTGCTATGTATTGTAGTATATCATGTGAAGAATGGAAAGATTATTTTTCTGAAATGTATAGCCATGCTTCAGCTGAACAGCAACAGCAAACTGATATTGATTACAGTGTACTCATATTAGCATCAGATGAGTTGTCACCCCTTGATTGTGAAATAACTAAGGAAGAGGTTAGATGTGCAATAGATAAACTGAAGAATAGGAAGGTTTCAGGGGAGGACAAAATATTGGCAGAAATGCTCAAGTGTACACCTCAGAGACTCATAACAATCATTGCTCAGCTTTTCAATAATATGCTTGCCAAAACGTGTTTTCCAAATATTTGGACGAAATCAACTATCTTACCAATCTACAAAAGAGGAGACCCCGCTATCAAAGATAATTATAGGGGAATTTCAATCACAAGTATTTTTAGTAAAGTATTCACTTCAGTGGTCACTGACAGGTTACAAGACTGGGCGGAAAGTAATGGTCTAATAGGAGAGGAACAAGCAGGTTTCAGAAAAGGTTATTCGACGATGGACAATATTTTTGTTCTTCACTCAGTTATCAATAGATATCTGTCAAGGCATAGAAAACTGTATGCTGTTTTTGTGGATTTTAAGAAAGCTTTCGATAGTATAAATAGAAATGTACTTTGGCAAATTCTTCGGGGTTATGGGATG
>JAWQFJ010001229.1:389035-396535 GCA_034096865.1 Theodoxus fluviatilis
GTTACAATTGCAGGCGCCAAAATGGCTTCCGAATGAACGCAGACTAACTGGTTGCATTGTATTCTGGACAGCATTTGTGTCTCATTTTTGCCAGACAGTGAGAAGATTTCTCAGACTGTGATAGACAGGGGTATGAATAAATACTACTCATTGCCCTCCAGGTTCGCAGGGCTAAATCTTTTTGTTCTTAGTTTCCAACGACCTGCTCAGTCCACATAAGGTCAGTTTATGATTGCTTGTATTATAAAGCAGAGAACATCTTTTCAATGTTGCACTAGTCTTGTCGTGTTGGTGCCTAAGTTAGTGATTTTGAGTGCACACTGTTAGTTCATTTCGATTTGTCTCAGCCATATGCTTTGCGCTGTTTCCCGCTCTTTGAGTTTAATGTACTTGGGTGGCGTAGTCAGTAGTGGATAGCACTTTCGGTAATTTTCACGCTACCAGCGGAGATTGTGTCAAATAAATGCAAACTTCTTATTAATTTCAAATTTTTTAAAATATGGAATTACGTTGAAAGCAAGTATTTAGTTCCCCTTTTTGTTTGCTGTATTTTCAGTTTTTCACCACTACAGCACTATGACATGTATGCAAGATGACGATAGCGTCCATGCCGTTCTGCAAATAAATTATCTGACCCAGATTATTGGTGCGACGAGCTTGTATGATGTGCTCGGTGACAGTCTCTGTATTCTCATCCCGTATATATGTTGAGAACAAAGGCAGAACACATACTGTAAACACCGCAATAGTCTGGCATAGTTGTGCCGTGAAAGAGAGAAAACAAGTGTCGTGGAATCGAAATTCATGACAGTGTAATTTTTGTTAATATTCACAAACTCACATTGATACAAGTGGCTCGAAATAAATCTTTCGCACACTGCGCAGTTTGCATAGCTGCCATAATAAAGTAAATAGAAAAAACCACCACCACACAGAGAGAGAAAAAAGGACATACAACTGAATGATGCAGCCGTCATAAGAAACGGTGACAGATATGAGATCTGGAATGGAAGACGGGGGTTATTGAGGGAAAAAAAAGAAGGGGGGGGGGGGTTGGCTAGTGTGAGGGAGGGCGAAATGCGTTTTTCCAGTTTTGTGTGAGTGAGTGTGTGTGTGTGTGTGTGTGTGTGTGTGTGTGTGTGTGTGTGTGTGTGTGTGCGTGCGTGCTGAGGGGGTCGAGGGTGGCGATGGGTAGGGTGGGGAATGGGGTGGGGGAAGCAGATGCAAAAGCAGAAGACTTCCATCTGTTCAAGACTTGATGTCAAGCTTTGGATATACTCCTGTGATCCTGTACACAAATCCATGTGTGACTTACTTCAAAAGCTACAGTGGCACTACATACATCCTGTTATCCCTCCAGGTTTACTGAAGGTCCTACAGACTTTATTGTGTTTTTTTAATGCCAAAACCTGGAGGTTCAGCGCCAGCGGTTTTTATCTGTCTGTATGTGTATCTGTCTGTCTGTCCCAACTTAATGGTTGATATCTCAACAACTACTGGATGGATTTCCTTGACATTTTGCACACTTACTGGAAGTTAGGTCCGATTGAATGTATCAAATTTTCAGAATCGAGGTTTGAAAAGAAAGTGATTTGTTAAGGTCGTAAGCTCGAAAACACCCCACCTAAAATGTCAGTTGACGGAATGGCGAAACGTGTGGCCCAATGACAGTGAATCGATATTAAACCGAAACAGACCTTGAGTATCCTAAAATGTACAAGACCACTCAAATATCATGAACTATCATCCATTTTTCTACAATTTACAGTGCAAAATACGAACCAAACGGTTTATGGAAAAGAACGTTATAAATGCTTTACACACATTTACTCATATGAGTTTTCCAATGGCTTATCTCGTAGAGTGTTGGACTCTTGGTCATATGTGACCAGGTTCGATTCTGTGCTGAAACTTTTTTTCTCTCTTTTTTTCGAGAAGTTGTGGGTTCGAACCCAACCTGGTTTTTGACTCACATGCGAAGCAAAAGTGATTCTATGTACTCACCCGTTTCGTCCGTCTGGGCGTCTGGGCGTCCGGGCGTCCGGGTGTCCGGGCGTCCGGGTGTCCGGGCGTCCAAAAACTTTAACGTTGGATTTTTCTCGGAGACTATTAAGTCTATCAATACCAAATGTGGCATGATGGTGTATGATGACAAGGCCTCAAAAAACATACATGGTGACTTGTCCTTGCTTCAAGGTCAAGGTCGCAGGGGCAATAAATGTTGTCTAAAAAACATTCATTTTTCACATTTTTCAATTTTCTCTGAATTGTTTTAGATTGGATACCTGACCTATATATGGTATATAGGGCAAAGTAATCCCTATCTTGTGATACCGGTTTGGTTGATCTTGCTTCAAGGTCAAGGTCACAGGAGCTCTTCAAAATTGGATTGTATACATATTTTGAAGTGACCTTGACCCTGAACTATGGAAGATAACTGTTTCAAACTTAATAATTATGTGGGGCACATGTTATACTTTCATCATAAGACACATTTGGTCACATATCATCAAGCTCAAGGTCACTTTGACCCTTATGAAATGTGACCAAAATGGGGTAGTGAACCACTAAAAGTGACCATATCTCATGGTAGAAAGTGCCAATAAGCACCATTGTGCTTCCTATGTCTTGAATTAACAGCTTTGTGTTGCATGACCTTGGATGACCTTGACCTTGGGTCAAGGTCACATGTATTTTGGTAGGAAAAATGTGTAAAGCATTTCTTAGTGTATGATGTCATTAGTAGGTTTAGTTGTTTGACCTTGACCTTGAATGTCACCTGAAGGTCAAGGTCATATAAAGGTCAAGGTCAAGCATGTGAGTCGTATGGGCTTTGCCCTTCTTGTTTGTGTTTGTGTGTGTGTGCTTTTCCCCCCTCTTTTCTCGAGAAGTTTCGGTTCGAACCCGATCCTTTTTAAAAAAGCCAAAACCTGGAGGTTCAGCGCCAGTGGTTTTTATCTGTCTTTCTCTCCCTGTGTGTGTGTGTGTGTGTGTGTGTGTGTGTGTGTGTGTGTGTGTGTGTGTGTGTGTGTGTGTGTGTGTGTGTCTGTCTGTCTGTCCCAACTTAACGGCTGATATCTCAACAACTACTGGACGGATTTCCTTGACATTTTGCACACTTACTGGAAGTTAAGTCTGATTGAATGTATCAACTTTTCAGAATCAAGGTTTGAAAAGAAAGTGATTTTTTAAGGTCGTAAACTCGAAAACACCCCCCTCAAATGTCAGTTGACGGAATGGCGAAATGCATGGCCTAATGGCAGTGAATCGATATTAAACTTGACGGAAATAGATCTTGAGTATCCTAAAATGTACAAGACCACTCAAATTTCATGAACTATCATCCATTTTTCTATAATATACAGTGCAAAATACGAGCCAAGGGGGTTTACGGGAAAAACGTTATAAATGCTTTACAAAAATAATCAGTCATATCAGTTCTCCAATGGCATATCTGGTAGAGCGTTGGATTCTTGGTCATGCGTAAACAGATTCGATTCTGTGCTGAAGTGTTTGTTTTCTTCTCTTTTTTCGAGAGGTTGTGGGTTCGACCCCGACCTGGTTTTTTGTGTTTGTGTGTGTCTGGTTTCCCCCCCCCCCCCCCCCCCCTCTTTTTCTCAAGAGGTTGCGGGTTCGAACCCAATTTTTTTTTAAATGCCAAAACCTGGAGGTTCAGCGCCAGCGGTTTTTATCTGTGTGTGTGTGTGTGTGTGTGTGTGTGTGTGTGTGTGTGTGTGTGTGTGTGTGTGTGTGTGTCTGTCTGTCTGTCCCAACTTAACGGCTGATATCTCAACAACTACTGGACGGATTTCCTTGACATTTTGCACACTTACTGGAAGTTAAGTCTGATTGAATGTATCAACTTTTCAGAATCAAGGTTTGAAAAGAAAGTGATTTTTTAAGGTCGTAAACTCGAAAACACCCCCCTCAAATGTCAGTTGACGGAATGGCGAAATGCATGGCCTAATGGCAGTGAATCGATATTAAACTTGACGGAAATAGATCTTGAGTATCCTAAAATGTACAAGACCACTCAAATTTCATGAACTATCATCCATTTTTCTATAATATACAGTGCAAAATACGAGCCAAGGGGGTTTACGGGAAAAACGTTATAAATGCTTTACAAAAATAATCAGTCATATCAGTTCTCCAATGGCATATCTGGTAGAGCGTTGGATTCTTGGTCATGCGTAAACAGATTCGATTCTGTGCTGAAGTGTTTTTTTTCCTATCTTTTTTCGAGAGGTTGTGGGTTCGAACCCGACCTGGTTTTTTGTGTTTGTGTGTGTCTGGTTTCCCCCCCCCCCCCCCCCCCCCTTCTTTTTCTCAAGAGGTTGCGGGTTCGAACCCAATTTTTTTTTAAATGCCAAAACCTGGAGGTTCAGCGCCAGCGGTTTTTATCTGTGTGTGTGTGTGTGTGTGTGTGTGTGTGTGTGTGTGTGTGTGTGTGTGTTTGTCTGTCTCTCTGTCCCTACTTAACGGCTGATTTCTCATAAACTACTGGACGTATTTCTTTGGCATTTTGCACACTTACTGGAAGTTAGGTCCGATTGAATGTATCAAATTTTCAGAATCGAGGCTTGAAAAGAAAGTGATTTATTTAGGTCGTAAACTCGAACCCCCCCCCCCCCCCCCCCCCCCGAGATGTCAATTGACGGAATAGCCAAAATGCACATAGAGTCAAACAGAGTTATCTTTTGCTACTTTCACAAAGCAGTTGCTTATTCGTATGTTGAACGTCTACCAGCAGACGCAAAAAAGCGGTAATACGAGAAGATTATCCCTCCAGGTTTACTGGAGGTCCTACAGACTTTATTTTTGCGATAAGCATGACGACGGATTGTGCATTTTTCTGAGGTACCATACGAAGAATTTAGATCATTTACGAATAGGCCTACTGGCCGCGGGAACAGAATGTAATGTGATTGCCGCTGGTCACTTCAGCTGCTTCGCAACCAAAATTTCACTTACATTTAAAGAGATATTGTTCATATGTACAGAATCAATGATTATATATGTTTTTGTGTGGTTTGGTTGTGTTGTTTTGTTTTGTTTCTTCAGAAAATACCAATCGCTTCGCTAGCGATAAGCGTCTTGTAGGCCAGTCCATTGTTGAAACACACACTCCCAACCTCTCAATCTATTTTTAGACTGCTGCAGTTTGAATGGCACAGCTTGCCAGTTTGGAATGTTCCGACGGGGGGAATGGGTTTAAGTCCTTCACAACAGGAAAACCCCCCCGAGTAATTCGTTCTACACCCCCAAGGCCTCATCCCCTTCAAATAAATAATTACTGTACAAAGATTATGTTTGACTTATGTGTTTAATGTCAGTTAGCCTAGTTGTGTGTTTTGATTCATTGTTTGTTTCAATGTTTTTTGTTCAGTAGTTTGTCTTGTCTGTAATAATGTATTTTGTAATGTTTGTTTGCTTTTCTATATCTTAATGTCAGTTAGCCTAGTTGAGTGTTTTGATTTATTGTTTGTTTCAATGTTTTTTGTTCAGTAGTTTGTCTTGTCTGTAATAATGTATTTTTGTAATGTTTGTTTGCTTTTCTATATCTTAATGTCAGTTAGCCTAGTTGAGTGTTTTGATTTATTGTTTGTTTCAATGCTTTTTGTTCTGTAGTTTGTCTTCTCTGTAATAATGTATTTTGTAAGGTTTGTTTGCTTTTTTATATCTTAATGTCAGTTCGCCTAGTTGAGTGTTTTGATTTATTGTTTGTTTCAATGCTTTTTGTTCAGTAGTTTGTCTTGTCTGTAATAATGTATTTTGTTATTTTGTAACACAGATTTCTTGCAACAGTCTGGCCCAGATATTGATGTCTCATCTGATGATGCCGTTGTTCTGTAGAGTCACTAGACAGTGTAGAGTATAACCACCCGCCCAACACACAAATTCCATGTGATGCTTTGTTTGCTGTATTTCAGGAAATAGGCTTTTGTGATATGTCATACATGTGTCTTGTGTGTTCATAACATTAACACCATCACAATAAAGTTATATGTTTGTATATATCATGTGTAGTTTTTATTTGGTTAATTTCTCATTTTATACTTCAACTGTTGTCAAAATAATGCACAGTCCACTTCAAATCAAAATGCACTAAAAGACAATGAAAGAAAGTAAGAGACAGAGCAACATTAAAAAACATTATAGGAAAGCTTCATTTTTAGCGAACTTGTTCTTGTTTTACATTTCAACCAATCAGAACACATTTTAATTATGTAAATTCGTGTAATCACAATTTACATATTTTAAAATTTATTTTCATGGATGGAATTATTGGACATTGATACAATGCCAGTTATATGCCAGGATACTGCATACTATTTTGTGTCCTTTTAAGATAATTGAAACAAGCGTCAAATTATGCAAATGTTATGCAAATTAGCAAATAATAATTTAGTTATGTCATTTTTAATGGCGCCATTGGTTTGGGTTGAATTTTTTCCGTGGGTGTGTGCATTTTTATGAATATACTTCAATAAATGTAAGAATGACACTAAGAAATGTATTATTTCCTTGTTTTGACAGGTGCCATCTCAAATATGGGGGTCTTCACAAATCCTACTAAATATTTTTGGCCTTTGAATTACCATAACTTTGGTTCTAATTAACCGATTTCCAAAATTCAAATTGCATTGTGATTAGATCTATGAGTACTATCAATATAACTTAAAGTTATAATCATTTGGTACATTTGGAAAAAAGGTCGGGCATTGGAGTGCCTGCCTCTCCTTCTCCCACCTGGTACGGTACCTTGCAGGATGGTCTTGGCCAGCCCACTGCCTCTTGACACGTGACCGTACCACTTCAGCTTTCTGCTTTTCACGATTGAGAGCAGGTCTTCGTACTGTCCAATTGCTCTCCTGATCATGTTGCTGACTTCCTCATTCGTGACATGGTCTTTATATGAGATGTTCAAAATCTTGCGGTAGCAAAACAATGGCTTCTTCGTATGTTGAACGTCTACCAGCAGGCGCAAAAAAGCGGTACTACGAGAAGATTATTGACGCTGATGGGTTACATCCATATGAAATACCAAACAGTTCGTGCTATCATCCATTTTTCTACAATTTACAGTGCAAAATACGAACCAATTGGGTTTACGGAAAAGAACGTTATAAATGCTTTACAAACACTCAGCCATATTGGTTTTTAATGGCACATTTGGTAGAGCATTGGACTCTTGGTCATGCATGACCAGGTTCGATTCTGCGCAGAAACTTTTTTTTTTGTCTCAATTTTCGAGAGGTTGTGGGTTAGAACCCGACCTGGTTTTTTGTGTTTGTGTGTGTGTGTGTGTGTGTGTGTGTGTGTGTGTGTGTGTTGTTTTTTTCCCCCTCTTTTCTCAAGAGGTTGTGGGTTCGAACCCAATTTTTTCAAAAATGCCAAAACCTGGAGGTTCAGCGCCAGCGGTTTTTATCCCTCCAGGTTTACTGGAGGTCCTACAGACTTTATCTGTCTGTCTGTCTGTGTGTGTGTCTGTCTGTC
>JAWQFJ010001229.1:404035-406535 GCA_034096865.1 Theodoxus fluviatilis
CATCACTCTGATTCCATGTCCCAGTTCAAAACCTCCCTTAAGACACACCTGTTCCGGTCAGTCTTTCCTGACGAGCAGTGAGGTGCTTCACAAGGCGCCTCTTTTATGTTTCGTGTTTTGTTTATTGTTTGTTATGTTAATTAATTGTATTGTATTTAACTCTTTTTTGTTTCAACTGTACAGTGTGCGAGTGTTGGAATGCTTTGTATGAGTGTAGACTTTTCATTGTAAACGCCATGAGCTTGCCTATTAGGGAAGGTATATGCGTACACGTAATCTGTATTATTATTATTATTTATTATTATTATTATTATTATTATTATTGTTATTATTATTATTATTATTGTTATATTTCTCCGTTTGTCATTGTCTTGCTGTTTAACAACTTCGCTAATGTAGAGACCAACATTTGCATCTCTCCCAATGGGGAAGGGGCTCACAGGGGTAACAAAGGGCTGGTTTCTAAATGCAAGTTCTGTTTGTGTTTCAGAATGACTGCTGGGCTGTGTACAACCCAACGCACACCAGTAAAGGCAAGAAGGTCTTCTACAGATGCAAGAGAGGGGCACCTTGTCATGCACAGGTGTACCTGCTGTACAAGGCAGAAGATGACGGAGTTGTACTGTACCGGTTTGGAGACCACGACCACTCTCAGGCACCAAAGACGCGCGGAATTGATCCGGACACGAAACTCGTCATACAGCAGCTTTTCAAGGATGGGGTCCTAAAACCACGGGCGATCCTTGTTACATTACGAAACCGAGGGTGTAAAATGCCAACAGTCGCTCAGCTCAAGAACTAACTATTCGTGATGAAGAACACCCAGATTGCGAGACACTCTGTTTCATTAGGAGAACTTAAAAGCTGGTCAGAAAAAGGCAATACTTACCTGAGGATGAAGATGAGGTATTTGTCGTCGACTTCGAGTCTGGTCATGCAGAAGGGTCTGGAGAGTCATTTTTTCGACTCGCTGTTTCAACAAAGAGTCTACTGAAACTGGGGGTGAGGTCAAAGAACGTGCACGGTGTCGCGACTTATAAACGTATCTGGCAGGTCTTCCCTGTTTTGATCGCTGGCTACTCTGACGCTGATCGGAGGTTTCACCCGTTGGTGCTTGCTGTTACTGTCAATGAGACAAGAGCTGATTTCAAGTTCCTCTTCTCTGCAGTGATTTCAGGAGTCAGTCTGGCAACAAACAGCGTATTCCAGTTCCAACCCTCTACCAACATTGCTGATGCTGCGGGGGCTGTCAGGAACGGCTTCACGTTGGCTTTTGGGCAAGATGCTGAGAAAATAGTTATGTGCTGGGCTCATGAAATAATGAATACCGACAAGAAGCTGTTCAAACTAAAGAACAAAAAGCTGCAAGCTCAGGGCAGGGCAGACATATGCATTCTCCAAACGTGTCCTGATGATAATTGTTCCTCCAAGCCGCAGATCTGTTTCTTAGGAAGTGGAAGGCATCAGATGAAGAAGGAGTGGCTTCCTTTATCGAATATTTTGAAAACCCATGGCTTGATCAGAACATCACCTGGTACGAGGGATACGCCATTGATCACCCCTCAACAAACAATGGCCTGGAATCCACCAACATGCAAATCGAGAGGCAGAATACCATTCGTGAAAGATTGAAGTTGTCCAGATTCCTCGCTGTTGTTGAGCAAGACATTGTAAAGAACTGGTCTGCCGATAGAGCCCCAGGTAGAGATGGAGATGAGCCCCAAATCCCTGTGCAGGATATCCCCAAGCGTGATCTCAAATTGTGGACGGAGGCTTATCTGTGGGCCGCATCGCCTAGGGAGTCGCTGAAGACAGGCAACTTGATCTACGTTGCATCCTCAACCTTAGACAAGGAGTTAACTACAGCCACCAGGGATGTTGAGGAAAAGAACCAATCTGCCTCATGGGCAGATTTCTTCGATGACTTTGTTGCCTGTAGACATGCCATCTGGAAGGTCACAATTGACCCAAACTCTGGCCAGTTCAGGTGCAACTGTCCAGGATTTCTCAAGGGCAACATTTGCAAGCACTCTTTGGGATGTGAAATCAGACTCAAAGTATCTGAAACTTCATCCCAAGCAAAGATGATACCCATCGGTCAAAAGTGGTAACGCGGGCGCCCAAAGTTGGCAAAAGCAGCGCTTGTCCGTCAGTGACTTTCCAGGTGAACCAGAGACACTTTTCGTCTTTTTCCGCCCTCGCACTTCCTTAATTTGATGAACTTTGAAACCTTTTAATATTAGTACTGTACATGCACTATGTGTGGCCTATGTGTGAGAGAACAAAATTAAATAAAGTAACTCGCTTTCTTAATTTGATGTTGCTATTTTGAAGTTAAGCTATTTCTGTCTTACTCTATCGTGTCATGTTATTGAATATGAAAAGGCCGATTCAACAACAAAATAGAAAATATAACAAACAGAAAGCATCAGAAGCATCAGTTAAGTACATTATTTATAGTTTATGTTGTTAGAAGTATCCGTTTCATTGCTAGTATCAT